>JAVJIF010007265.1:0-180768 GCA_038442645.1 Agave tequilana | reverse complement strand
GCGCTTCTTTGAGTATTTCCTGTGCCTCTTTTTGTGAGAGACAGTGGAGGAGAGGATCCCATCATGTGATCGGTGATATAGTGTTCGCGTGATCGCATTATAGTAGAATTTAGAGGCTTTCCTTCTAATGGCAGCCGCACTTTGGGGTCATCAGGAGGGATGTTGTGCAATACATAATCGATGTACGGGGAATCGCCAGTCCCTTAGCTCTAGACCTGTTAAAGTCTCTAGAGCTTCTTTGACTTGACGATCTCCTGTTGGCTTTTGGTAGTCTTCAAAAGCGAATCTTAGGTAAAACAGGTCATGGCTATAGACGAGTATTTTCTCTACTACTTCGGCTGGAAGAGCCAGGAAGCAGCGAGAGACACCAGTGCATTAGCGTGCACATTTTGCTGGCGAGGTACATGATCGATGTAAAGTTTCTGAACCTCTGAGCCATATAGATAGTTACGTTATAATAGGGTACTAAGTCTTCATGTCTGACTTCGTACTCCCCGCGAACTTGCTTAAAGAGTCACCATATGTTTTGAGATTTTTGATGCCAATCTCATCGGCAATTTGCATCCCGATTAAGAGAGCATTGTATTCCGCTACATTGTTGGAATAAGACTCAGTTAATGAGAAGGCACTAGGGATTATGTAGTTCTATAGGGAGACAAGGACTACCCCCACTCCTACTATGATATTCCCCCCGGACCCATTCTTGACGCCCGTCGAAGAAAAGTCGCCACGCCTGTCCTTCGAAAGATGCCTGGGTCAAGCAAACTTCAGCGACATCATCTGGGAGATCCTCATAAAGTTTGGTCACCCTTGATTTGGATGCTCAGTCAGGAAATCTGCCACCGCATGTCCCTTCAAGGCTTTTTGCGGCAGGAATTGCATCTCATATTGGGAGAGCCCATTTTGCCAATCGACCATTTAGTGATGATGGCTTTGACATAAGCAACCTTAAAGGATTGACTTTTGATATGACATATATGTTGTTGCCCACCCAAGTAGTGTCGTATTTTCTAGACGGCGAACACCAACGCCAAACATTCCTTTTTGATCGGGTTGTACTGATGTTCAGCTCTGATCATAGTTCTACTTAAATAGTAAATTGCCTGCTCGTGTCCCTGATCATTATTTTGGGCTAGCAAAGCTCCTAAAGAATGATCCATCTCTCGGACGTATATTAGGAAAGATTTTTCTAACACCGGAGCTATAAGGACAGGTGGTTGCGTGAGGTACCACTTGATTTTCTCAAACGCTTGTTGACAGCCTCGTCCCAATGAATGAAACACCCTTTTCATCAATTTGGTGAAGGGTTGGCATCTTATTGAGAGATTTGAGATAAACCTCTGGATATATGCTAATCGCCCTTGCAATCCTCTAAGCTCCCTGAGATTCCTTAGAGGTTGCATCTCCTAGACAACGCGGACTTTCTCTGGGTCAAGGTGGATGCCTTTAGATGTAACAACAAACCCTAGAAATTTACCTTTGGCTACCCCCATGAAGGATTTAGTGGGATTCATTTTTAACTGACGTGCCCACATTATATTGGATACTGTCTTCAGATCTGCTATGTGTTCGCCTTTGACACGGCTTTTTACTACAATGTCGTCAATGTAGCATTCCACTGTTTTGCGTATATGCTCATGAAAAATTATATTCATAGCTCTCTGATACTTTTCCCCACGTTCTTTAATCCGAAGGCATGACAGTATAGCAGTATACTCCTAATGGCGTCCTGAAAGATGTATGCTTTTCATCATCAGGGTACATCTTGATTTGATTGTATTCTGAGAATCCATTCATGAAGGACATCCGTTCGAACCCACACGTGTTGTCGATCATGACATCTGTGATTGGAAGGGAGAATTCACCCTCAGGATAGGCCTCATTTAGATCACAAAAATCAATACAAACCCGGATCTTTTCATTTTTCTTGGTAACAGGGGACGATGTTGGCTACCCAATCAGGATGTTGTTCCTCCCTGATAAATCGGAGCTTATAAGTTTCTTGACTTCCGACTGGATTGCTTCCATTATTTCTAGATGAAACTGTCGATGTTGTTGTTTAACTGGTTTCACGTCTGAATTAATGTTGAGGCGATGCATAGCCACTTGAGGATCAAGCCCAGGCATATCCTCGTAATTCCAAGCGAAAACATCTTATACTCCCGCACAAGAGATATTAGATCTTCTTTCTCGGAGGGTGATAAGCTTTCGCTTATAAAGATGGGCTTAGGATTAGCCTCATCTCCCAGATTGATCTGGGTGACCTTATCCTCTGTGGGAGATTCACGTTGTTCGAAGCGAATATCCGAGAGAGTATTTAGGTATTTGATCCAAGGATCTGTATCTGACTGGATCAATTCTTCATCTCCATCTTCTGGGTGGCTTGTTGAAACCATGTTTACCGAGATTTCTTTGAAGATGCTGCCGACACTGACATCTGACTCCTACGATGACGTGCTTGACGAGCAGTAGTGATATAATGACTCTTCTGACTCAGAGTCCAACAAGATCGGAGTTGACACATAGCCCAATCCCCTGCGAGTTCGATGATAATAATCAGGGGCTTTCCCTTTTGGAATGAAGGATCGAAGCAGTGTTTCCTTCCTTTACCAAAGTTCAAGCCAGGACCATTTGTTAGGTCGTACCCCATATTCTCTATCATTCTGAGTATATTTAGTTCATAATGAGAGAATTGAGGAGATTCATCGTCGCTTTCAGAGTCTTCATGAGTCATTGATTTGGACTCGACTCTTCCGAAAAGGATTGATCTTTGGCCTTTGCGTCTTGCTGGGACCATGAATAACGATCCTTGCGCATCATTGACATCTTGATACACCGTGAGGGATGACCTCACCGGTACATGCAATGATATCAGAGCATCTATTGCCGACCAGGGGTCATCATCTACATCGGTACTAGTGTCTGACAGCACGGAATCAGAAGCAAACACAGAAAAGTAAGCCAAATCTATCTCTTCATTAATATACCACTCGCCTACATCATTGGCAGGGTTATTGACATCGAGCTTATTAATGCTCGTTACAAGTGGGTTCAGCTCCCAAAGACATTCTTCCTCTGCCTCTAGTTCAGTGTCAGCTTCATTACCAAAGTTTAGTTTCTCTGGCTGGGGATTCTCGTTCATCTCCAGAGAATCTTGGTATAGGAGGGAGTCTGTGAAGTAGTTCTCTTACCCCTTAAACGGATGCCTTTCGGCGATCAATATTCGGATTTTCCCATCTCTGTCAATATACTTCATGACTTGATGGAGAGTGGAGGGGACGATGGAGTTATGATGAATCCACGGTCGTCCCAGCAGCAAATTGTATGAAGTATCGGCGTCAATCACATAGCACGTCACTTCAGATCTCAGGTCCCCAATCTAACACTTGAGTTTGATCTTCCCCATTGGACGCGTACCATTAGCGTTGAAACCATAAATGGTAGTTTGGGTAGCGCTTAATCGGTAGGTGGGGATCCCTAAGTGCTGCATGACCCAGCGAGGCATAATGCTCAACGTGGATCCTGAATCTACCTGAATGCGGCTTACTTCAGACGATCCAATATACCCTGTGAAGTACATGGGCCTATCATGTTTCCCCTTGACCTGCATGTCATCTGACGTGAAGGTGATGCAGGGGGCATTTTGAGAGGCGTGGAGGCAGTCTTCTTCGTCTTTCTCCTGTGGTCCAGCCGGGATCTGGCCATAAAGACCTCAGCATCAGCTGGAGCTTCCTCAGAGCTTCTCTTGTTGACTTTGATAGTCTCAGGAGCTCATAATGGGTGATCCTGGCCGGGATATTGGCCATTGAGCCAGGACGTCAAAGCGGTAAGGTGTTGAAGATCCTTCCACGTTGTCCTTCGAGAGAGCCTTGGAATACCAAAGTTCCTTCAGCTTCTCTACAGGTTGCTTCGTGGATGGTTTGGTTGGCTTTGGAGTAGGTTTAGGCAGATTTGCCACCAACTTATCGTATTTCTTCAAATACGACTGATCCGAACGAGTTTCGGCCACGAGCGGTGCATTCAGTTCTGCGGCAAGGATGATTATCGCCTCCTCCAAATCAGTTAGTGGGGGACATCAGTCTCTGCTTCCCGGGAAAAAGCGCACACCACATTGCAAGATGAAACTTTTATCTTGTCTTTGGACTTCCTGTTGATAACAGTAGTCCACTGTTGGCCTTCCACAAGGTCTGAATGAACCCACATGATTTCTCCCTGAGGTTAGGAATAGGCACGAGACCTTTCTTTTACTGGTGATGCGGGTCTGTATTGATCATCCTTAGTTCCCCTTTCGGGATGGGAACTACTCCGCTGTGGTCGGAGGTTGATCTCCGAACTGAAGAAATGATGTCATGTTTGCCGTCACTTTCTTCTGTTCTGGGCGGAGTTTAAGCACCTCTGCATCAATCAAAACTTGAAGGATGTCTTTGAAAATGTAACAGCTCTTGAGAGGTGCCCCAGCATCCTATGATACAAGCAGTAGTTGGGATTGTCGGTCTTGCCGACTTCTTCAGGACGTCTAGCTTTAGAAGCTTCAATCTGTTGCTCTTGTTTGAGTAACTTGAATAACGAATCGACATGCTCGTCTTTGAAATAATACTACTTGTTGGCACGTGTTGACTTGAAGAACCCCCTTTCTAGTCGGCTGAGATTTAACGGGAGACTTCATCTCTGTTGCAAATATATCTTTCCTTTTTGATTGAAAATATGCTTCTGGCGCGCGCCTTGTCATTTTTTTGGGTCTAGGTCTATTCTCTTCTGTCCTAACCCTAGCGACAATCTCTTCTGCCTGTTCACCTTGCTGGACCAATTGCTTTCAGGTGCGGCTTTCAGCGATTCCTATCTGGGCTAGGAGAGAAGTTTGCAAATTGTGACAGCATGTTTCCACCATGGTGGCCTGGGTCATACCGCTAGGATATCAGAGCACCATGTTCTAAAATCTCTCCATAAATTCTTTGACCGACTCTCTTTTTCGTTGCTTTGTTGCTAGGAGAGTTGGCATGGTAACCTCTGAATCGTCTTCGAAGAGCGTGTAAGGAAAAGCTTCTCCAAATCATCCCAGTTCTTGGTGGAGTCTTCGGGAAGTTTCATGAACCATTCAAAGGCGAGTCCCTTCAGAGTACCGATAAACAAACATGCCAAGATGTCATCATTTGCTATTATGTTCCCTGTCTGAGACTTGAAGTAGTAGATATGTTGGTTCGGTGACCCTTTGCCGTCAAAGGCCTGAAGGGTCGGAGCTTTGAACTTGGGAGGGTACAGGACAAGATCTCATTCTGTCGGGTATGGCCGGACCACTCCTACTTCTTAGAGGCCTTTCTGATTGGTGAGGGCTTCCAGACGCTGTTATTGTTTATTCATTCTTTTAGAATGAGTGCCCCCATTCTCTGAATTGCCTCCTTCTTCAGATGAAGACTTGAGAACTGGGAATTGTACTGTTCCTCCTCCTCTATATGCACAGAAGATGAACTCTCCCCTTCTTTCAGCTTACCTTTAGAATTCTTAGAAGAAGTTTTGGCCTTCGACTTCTTCTTGTCCTCGAGCAATTGTGCAAGCATCTGCTTGAGGGTATCGATAGATTCTTATTGGGCGCAAATCATATCGAATTGTTCCTTCTGAACCTGGGCTTGTTTTGTTGGCGCAAAGGTTACAATCCCCGGGTTATGTGTTTTGATGATAACAAACCATATAAAATCTATTTGGTACTAATAGAAGTTCAAGAATGAATTTCAGGTTGGTACAGGTATGGATGGCTCAAGCATGAGATATTAGGCTCTAGCTTAATCACTGCTCAACATCAAGTTTTAGAGATGCCTGCTTGTAGACTCATCTTATAAATAATTTTTATTAAAGATTAGTATATATGTTGAAGCTCAAAATACACACACACCAAAATGCACGTTTTTCTAAGTATGATTTTAGATTCTCAAATTTTCTAAAATATTTTTCTATCAAGTTTTGAACTTATATCTAGCAGCTATGTATGTTTCCTATCTTCCAAATCTAAACAAAAATATTTCAAAATTTTACATATCTTCAAAAAGTTTTTTCAAAAACTGTTTTGGCCAACGTCGGTCGACTGGGCGGTCGACCGTGCCTATTACAGGCCAGAACAGTCGCCGCACGGTCGACTGGAGTTCTGGCTATTAGGGGTGTGCACGTTCCCGGTCGACCGGGCGGTCGACTGATTGTAAGCAGCCAACTCTCGGTTTGGCACGGTCGACCGACCGGTCGACTGGGAAGTGCTAATGGTCAGATTTTTGAATCTACCGGTCGATCGGCCAGTTGACTGCTAGTATGCTAGATTGGCAATTCTGACTATTTTGTTTTAGTATTTTTAAAACATGTTTAAATTCAAAATGTGGACAGTTGATTTTGAGGGTCAATTTATTCCTCTTTTATGCTGGTAAAACTATATTAAGTTTGCTCTTCCTAAACCTATATAAAGGGGTCATTAGGGTTGAGTTGATTACACCAACAATTTGAAAAGATTCAAAGTTTTGTGCGTACTTGAGAAAAAGTTTTTGTTTCAGTTTTGTACCTTTATTCTCTGAAATTCTCTTCAAGTATTGGTTCTGAAAATCTCTCTTCTATTTTTAAATTTCACTTACAAACCTTGAGCTTCAATCTTATTATTCTCTAGGGCTTTTGTAAAGAAGTATTTTCAAGAGAGAGTTTGTGGTCTTTTGATCACCCAGTGCTTATTATATTGTTGCTATGCTACTTCTGGACTAGAGGAGTGTGTTGGGAGTTGTGTACTCCATAGTGGTTGTAATTTCTTTGGTGAAAAGTTCTAGTGGATTGGAAATCCTTCACGGTGGTGAAGGCGGGGACGTAAAGCGGTGGCTCGAACCTCGAAACAAATCTCTTTTTTTGCGATTGATTTACTTGTTTATCTTATCTACTTTATATTCATTCATTTATTGTCGATCTATAATCTTACAACAAGATTGCATTGAGCACCTCAAACTCTTATCTAGAAGAATCACGAGGAAGAAGCTCAGAACCCTTCACGGGGTATATGGCTTCTAATCTTGTGTTGAGTGATCGTTTGCATCATCTCATTTTTATTTTGCATTGAATATTGATTTGCTTAGCCTTACACCTATTCACCCCCCCTCTAGGTGTAATTTCATGCTGTTCTAAGCGCCTGGTCGTCTCCTCAGGAGTGTTTACCATATACACGAAGGCTTCCTTCTCTATAGAAGAGTTCAAGGCCTGTGATTCAGCGATGGCGGAGTGTGATTCACTTACTTCAATGCCCCGGGCTAGGGCATTATCGTCAACTGGGGCTACTGTGCCAGTTTCGAGTGCGGGTATGGCGGTACACTCCTTTCGGTTCGTCATCAGACTCATCAGAGCTTACTGCCGGTTGTTTTTCCCTACTTCTGCTTGGCATAGTGCTTGGGCCTGCCATGTTTGCAGTGACTTCGAGATACTCCGTGTCAGAGAGTGCCCTCTTTCTGTGGGAATGACGCCTTTTGGCTGATCGAGAGGTTGAGATTAATCGTCTGAATACCGACTGCTTGCTTATATATGAGCTGCAAAGACATTTAGAGAGCATTGTCGTGATGAGCCGTTCACAGCAACAGGATGGAGTGATCTGATTAGCACTCCTCTTCTTTATCAAGTAATCTCTTAAATCTGTTGGAGGGGATTAAAGAGATTAGCCTCGAGTTTTTGAGGGTTTTTCAGCTTCTGAGAGCAATCCTTGTGTTTCAATTCTGAACGCAGGGTTAAGAAATGCCGAGCTCACGTTCCATAGAACAGACGCGGCTCTCGCATTTTAGCTTTGAAACACGGGTCTCATGTCTCTGCTGAGAAGAGACGCGGACCTCGCGTTATTGATTGTCGAGTTTGAGAGGTTAAGCCTCAGAAATGCAAGCCTTTTAAGCTTCGCGTTTTGGTCTCCATTCGCGGACTTCGCGCGTCTGACGTAACTCGGAAGAGACACGGGCTTAAGCCTCGCATTTTGTATTTGCTGGACAGATAGTTGTTCCAGCTTCTTGTGCCTGTAGTTAACGCGCGCATCGCCTCTGTCGACGTTCGGCGTTCCGGTTACGCCGTACGGGTTGTTGAGAACCCTTGGTAACCTGGAGCTAAGAAGAGGAAGGGTGTGGCTGGTTTGACCATCAACAACGTTGGCCTCGCGGGTCTCGTGAGAGACGTTGACGCGGGCATTACGCGTGGTACGTCCAGCCATGATGCTCTCTGCACAGACCACATTCGGAGAAGCCTCCGAAGAGACCCGGGAGCTGATCTTCGAAGAGACTTTATGGTACTACCGCGCCCTTAGGCTTTTGGAGCCGGAAGAGAGGAACTTTTCGTACTTTGCCTGGTCGAATTCCACGACAAGCGATTTGATCATTCTTCTCATGCAGGTGACGTCACCTTGCGCCACAACTTGCTCATCAGTAGAGAAAGTGGTCCCCAGCGGAGTCGCCGTCTCTTGTTTGGTCCGGGAAAAGAATTTAGGAGGATCATAATAAAATTTTGTTGGATCAAATGAGATTATAACAACCTCAAACAATCCTGATTACAAGAGAGAGAAGATATTCAAACTCAAATCTCTTTTTTTTTTAATATTGGGTTCTTGATATAGTGGTGGACTGATGTCTTGGTATTATACTGATGTAAGGACGCGGGTTTCGAGTCGCGTCTTGGTTATTACAGTGCAGCTGGGACGCGGGTTTTGACCCTCGTGTCTGAGTACTGTACTGATGCTGAGGCGCGGGCTTCATGCTCTGCGTCTTAGCATTATACACGAGTGGCTATGATTAGCTTCTCGTCTGGAATATAGACTCTATTCTCTGATGACTTGTTTTCGATGATTTTTAGACAATTTACATGGCATGCCACAAGATTCCACTTCGAGACTCTATGGTTAGAACACCAAGATATTCATGATATTGTGGCTAGTGCTTGGTCCTCGGTCTCCCATGCTAATGCAGCCAATAACCTTGCTCAAAAGTTTCACAAGATAAGGAATGCTCGCATTGAGTAAATCCCAATTCGGAAGTGTTAAAAGGCAAAAGCTTCATATTCTTTAGTGCTTGATAAACTTGATGTTCTCCTTTAATCTTGACCACTATCTTCCGACGAATCTTCCCTCCAAGTGCCCTCTTTAAACGAGCTTGATAAGATCCATTCCCTTGAAGAAATTATGTGGCGACAAAGGGCACGTTCTCTTTGGCTCAAACAAGGGGACCATAACTCTAAGTTCTTTCACCTGTGTTGCCAACACAAGGTATCGCTACAACCTCATTCAATCACTTCACTACCAAGAGAATCTCTCACTACTAATTTTGATATCTCAAATGCTTTTACATCTTACTTTTCACAATTTTTTGGTGCCCCTCACCATCCTCTTTTGCATGCAAATTGGGATATTCTTTATCAAAAAATTGTGAGTGTCTTCGAGAGATGTTGAACATCCTTTCAAAGAGGAGGAGATTAGAGTGATTGTATTTGGGCATGGTGCAGAAAAATCTTCGGGACCTGATGGATTATCGATTATCTTGTTTCAAAAAATTTGGGATCTTATCAGGAGGTTATTCTTTCATTATCCGGTCAATTCTTCAATGGTGTTATGGATCTTCAGTGTCTCAATTACACTTTGATTGCTCTCATTCTGAAGACGGAAGGTGCTTCTTTGGTCAATGAATTCTGACCTATTAGTCTCCTCAATGCCGTCAACAAGATCATCACCAAAGTTCTTGCCAATTGACTTTGCCCTCACATTCAACTCCTCTCGATCAAGCCTAAACAGCCTTCACAAAATAGATACATTCTTGATAGTGTGGCTTGTACGCATGAGATTATTGTCGCTGCACACAACATGGATGTTAAGGCGATATTTCTTAGCTTGATTTTAAAAAGTATTTGATTCTGTTAATTGGGACTTCCTTTTCGAGTTGCTTTTGGCACGAGGGTTTGGATACCGTTGGATTGGTTAGATTAAAACTTGCTTGACCTCCAGGACTTCTTCTGTTCTTGTTAACGGGAGGCCCGAAAACTACGTCCATTGTTGTAAGGGCCTTAGACAAGGAGACCCACGTTCCCCTTATCTCTTCATCCTTGTGGCTGATTCCCTGACATGTATCATCTCCATAGCCGGCTCTAGCAGAAGCATCCAAAAGGTAGGCTCTTTCCTTGGACTAATGATATGATTAGCCTTCACTATATCGATGACAGCCTCCTCCTTGTGCCAGAGGATTCAAGATCACTTACTTTCTTCAAGCTACTTCTGTAACGCCTCAATTCCGCAGATATGGGAACGCTACGACGATATGCAGGGCGAAAATATCCTCATGTACGTACACTAAGCCTTAGTACAGAGATTAAATACTTATACACAATTATTTCAGAATTAAATAAGTTCAAGAATACCTGAAAAAGGGTCAGTGACCATGATAGATATGAAACATGAATAAATATTGAAGTACTAACAAAATAAAAAAATTCCTATGAAAAATAAAAACGCTAAGCTCTACTACTATCTCGTGAAATATCAGGTGCTATGATATCTCGGATCTCCAACCTGGGCATGTAAACCCAGGGTCATCAGAAAGTGACCTAGTGAGTGATAAAATGAAGGAAGCAGTAATATATATTATAATAGTAGTACCATCACGATATTATATAATACATGTTTAAATACCAGTGATACAAATAATTGTACTAATAATCGAGATATATAGATATAAGCAAGTGTTATATTAGCACTATAACATTATAAATACCTAGCATGTTATAACGATGTTAGTTCTACAATATTATTCAATTATATAATATTAATGTCAATTAATATTATCAGGAAGAGTCTTATATATCACCAAACCTGATATTATTATGTTATACCATAAAAATAATTTGTTTAAGTAACGTATATCAAGTTGTATTATTTTATATTATTTAAACTAATAGTAACAGCAATGTGATGATATCGTGATTAATAAGAACAATTATACATGAAGTACACAGAACAACCATACTATAGTGTTGTGATTATACAGCAAACAGTGTGTCTACAAAGAATACATAGAATAGAGAATATATGAAATACAGAGTATAAGTGTATATGAATAGTGTGTCACCACTTGAAGTACAAGGTATACAGGTGAGATGATGGAAATCAGATAGCAGAAAGTGTAAACAAGTATATATGGACAACAATATACATGTATCGAGCATGTTACATGGTTTGTACAATAATAATAATAATCAGTATCGGCTGGTATTTTAATCAATCTCTTCCAGTGTCCATACCAATGGCAGTTCATCCGGAGCCCGTACTCCAGACGAACTCATCCGAACATGGCATAACGGGTACCATTGTCCGAATGAGAGAGTGACAAATAACAAGCGCTTATGATGTCACTATTATTTATGTTATTTTATTATGTTAATTAGAAACTCAATGGTCAAGAATCTCTAATCGAGTGAGTGTATCCCGTACATATACCTGGGATCGCGGCCTACCATGATTTTCCCTGGTTGTTGAAGACCAAGGGACTGCCCGATGCTCTAGGAACATGTGAGCATATATAAACATGTGGTAGTTAGCACTACCCTGTCCCCACGGAAGGGACGAATATGGATCCAATAACATCCACCCGATAAGATCTAGTCAACCTTCACTACATAGTGTATCAGGAATAAGAATATACATGGTACATGTAATACGATAATAGAACACGTGCTTTATTGATATCATGAAACAAGATAATGAGAAACGGGAAATAAGAGATGTGGGATTCTAGAGGTGGCCCGTAGCTTAGGCCCATGCGGCACTTAGTTCCAAACATCGCATATCAACAACACTCATGTCTAGTAACGGGAATATCATATCGATATCAGTAACAGGAAAACAGTCATGTAACAGGAATACAGGGATATCCATGTAACAGGAACAATGATTTATGCAATAGGAATACAGAAACAATCAACGCATACATATATGTGAATCTATGTAACGGCGTTATAACAACATGAAATAACTTTGTACAAAGTATTCGTGTAGCAGTGATACAAATATATGAAATAACGGTATCCGGTGGAATAGCATATCCATGTATCAGTGGTACTTGACATGAAATAATAGTGTCTAGTATAATAGTACCTATGTAACAGTGATAGATGTATATGAAATGACAGTGTCCGATATAATAGTATATCCATGTCACGGCACTACAAGTACATGAAATAGTAGTATCCAGTGTAACAAATGTCTTCATGAAATAACAGTGTCCAGTGTACTAGAGTGTCTGTGTCATGATGATACTAGCACATAGAATAACAGTGTACATGTAACAATGATACAAGCACATGACATAATAATGTCCTCAAACATGACATGACAATATCTAGTGTATCAGTGGTTATTCAGAAAACTGTGACAGTGTGAGGGATATGAATATATGTTAAAGTATAGATATATCAATATTTAGTATACCACTTTATGTTATTACTGTGATTGATGTCATAAAAGAATTATAAATAATTATTTATTTTTCAAACTCTTCACACACCATTTTAATAGTTATTAATTTAGTTATTATTATGAAATTCCTTTAATTCATTGTTTAATAATCACTCAACATATATAAATGATTCATCTCCATGTTTATCGTAAAGTAAAAATTACCATAACATATTAGTAACAATTAACACAACCGTATTTATAGTAATTTACTAGTTACATGATTTACTGATCGACAATTACAATTTGTAAAATAAATCAATAACTTAATCTAATTTCATATGATGAAATTTAAATTATAAAATAAAAATACTCACATAGTTATTACAAGAACGTAGCTCGTTTTTCTATGATCGCAACGGCTCAAGAATCATCCAAATCGGACACTGGATGCTCCAGATATCGCCCGAACACTAAATTCAATAAAAATGGGTTAAATCTGCAATAAAAAGATCTAAATTGTAAATAGTATAAATATCTAGGGGGTTTTAAGTAAATTTATCTTTCTGGGTTTAGAAGCTGGTTTGGGTTGTTATTGGGTCAGGTTTAGATCCAGTACTCAGACCCATTAACTTAAATGAAAATGGGTTTTAAGTCTAATGGGTTGGGTTGCAAGTAGGTGCAGGTTTAGGATCCAAATGGGGGGGAGAGAGAGAGAGAGAGAGAGAGAGGAGGAGGAGGAGGAGGAGGAGGCAGGGAAGTGGCGGCCAGGGTGGGCCTGCCACCAGCAACAGCTCTGCCAGGCCACTGGCAGCGATTTGGATGTCGACAATGGCAGGGAGAGTGGTCTGGGGGCCAATAACGGCGAGGAGAGGGAGGGAGAAAGATAGGGAAAGAGAATGAAATATAGAGGATGGGAGAGAAGAAAGGGGAAAGAAGGAGGAGGAGGCAACAAGGAGATTGAGGGCGGTCACCGCTCAGGGGTGGCGCGCGGCCATTGGGGAGCTGGATGCGCTGCCAGTAAGGAGGATGAGAAGGAATAGTAGAAGAATAAGAGAAGAAATAAAAGAGAGAGAGAGGGTAGGGGAGAGGAGTTGGCAGCCTTGCTTGGAGGCAGGGGCGGCGCGACTGGACGGCGGTAGTCCTGGCTGTCGGACGACGTTGGCGCAACCTGATCTGATCGGCGGTGAGGTGTCAGGGAGATGGAAAGAGAGAGTGGGTGAGAGAGAGAGAGAGAGTGGTGAGAGTTAGAGAGAGATAAAGAAAGAGTAACTAGGGAGAGAGAGATGAGAGAGAGAGAGGTGGTGGATGAGGCGGTAAGAGAAAAGCGGCTTGCAGGGGAAGGAAAGAAATGGATTGGAGAAGAAGAAAAGGAGAAAAAGAATCATTTAATAATATTTAACTAATATTTTAATTGGGTTGAAATTTGACCAGTTCTGATTGGTTTTCAAAATTTTTATAAAATAGAGAATATTATCCCGAGAACAATGTGAAATTGGATTGAAGAAATCTGTAACACCCCGCCCCTGGAATACGTACTTAGTTGCGCATTCAGATTTTTCAATCATATTTTTCAATTTACATCCTGTATTTGTTTTGTATTATGAATTATTTATATGATCGTTTTGCCTTGGATCCAGATTCGTGGATTCGGAATCAACCCTAGTTTGAACCGGGGACCTGATCCTAGTGTATTACTCGATTTGGTCTTTACGGTAGTCAGATTTGACTGATTTCAGTTTCAAACATCGTTTTCCAGTATTCTAGATTTTCTATGATTTTCTGGGTTTTTTAATTAAATTGAAAATCTTCAATACCAGTGTCGACTAGTGCCGTTGATCGATTCTCAGATTTTTAATTTACAAATGGAGTTGAATTTCTAGAAATGGCTTTCACATTATTTCTTAAAATCACATTTTCTATCTAAATACTTTTTTCTGAGATTTTTCTGAATTTATCAAAATTCCACCAGATTGGCGTCGGCCAGTATCGCTGGTTGATTCCAGGATTTTTAGTTTACAATTGGAATTGAATTTTTAAATTTTGCTTTCACATTACTTTTAGAATTATATTTTCTCCTTTAATGTATTTTCTGAGATTTTTCAGAATTTATCAAAATTCAGCCGTACCGGTGTTGACCGGTATCGACGGTTGACTCCAGAATTTTTAATTTGAAAATGAAATTTTATTTCCGAAAACTGATTTCACCATGTAACTCAAAATAATATTTACTATTTTAAAAAAAATTTGAGACCTTTCCGGATCAGTCCAATTTTCCAACATTTTCGGTGTTTTTGGGATTTTCCCGGATCCGGAGTATTATCTATCTATTTTTCTTTTCTTTCTTTTTATTTCCTCCCCATTTTTCCCATCCACTCCTTTTTCCTCTATTTTTCCTTTTTTCTTTTCTTTTTCCTCAAAAATCCTCCACCACCCAACACCCAAAAATATCTTCTCCTTTTCTTTTTATTTCCCTTTTCCGTTTTCTTTCCTTTTTCCTTCCATTTCTTTTCTTTCTCCTTCTTCTCTCCTTCCCCTGGCGTCGACGCAGCCCCCATCTCCTCCTCCTTCTCCTCCCAAATTCTCCCCCCTCTCACACCTATTTTCCTTCCTCCCTCTCTCTCTTCTCCCTTTTACCTTCTCTCTCTAACTCTCTCTAATTTCACTCTCTCACTCTACCTCTTTCTTCCTCCCCCAAGATCTGGCCGCCACCACCATCACCGATGCCTCCTCCCAACTCCGGCGAGCCCCCCTCCTCCTTCTCTTTCCTTTTTCTTCTTCCTTTCCTTTTCTTTTCTTTTCTTCTTCCTTTCTTCTTCTTTCTTTTTCTTTCTTTTCTTTCCTTTCCCTCTCCTCTCCCTCTCTTTTGAGGCGGCCGGCGGCCACCCCTGCCCGGTGGTGTCCTGCGCCGCCCTGGCGCCACCACTTGGCGTGGCCTGGCCAGCAGCCAGACCGTGGGCCCCCTTTGGGGGGCGCTGTGCGTGAGCAGGGGCGACAACCCCCTGTTCTCTCTCTCTTATCTTTCTTTCTCCCTCTCTCTCTCTCATCTCTTTCTCTTTCTAGCCCACTAGATTTCTCTACAGATTTTGAAAATCACCTAGAGGGGGGGTGAATAGGTGATTATGCTAATCAATGCACACTTAAAAAATTATGATGCAACAAGTGAATATAACTATGAAAATGAAGAGCAAGTACAATGTTGAAAGAAAATGTGAAGCAAGTAGATAAAGCAATAAATATAAAGTTAGCAAGAATTAAGAGCAAGTAAGAACAAGTAAATCAAACGCAAACACGAAGAATTTTTCCGAGGTTCGAGCACCCAGCTCTACATCCCCGCCTTCACCCAGAAGGATTTCTAACAACTACAACTTCACAAAGAGGTTACAAATACACCGGAGTACCCAACTCCACAATCTCAAGTACAAATTCTCTCTTAGTGATCAAAAGACCACAAACTATCTTTTGCAAACGTCTCTTTCCCTTACAAGAGCCCTGTAGAGTAATGGTTAGAATTGAAGCTCAAAATAGTGTAAGTGAAAAAGGAAATGAACTAGAGAGAGTTTAGAAAATGAAACTTTAGCGATGAGAGAATCTTCAGCACAAAAACCAAGGACCAAACTCTCTTGAAAACTTTTGAAGACTATGAAACTTTTGTGTATAGCTTGATTGTTTTTCTTGTTGTTTTTTAAAAACATAGCCCTAATCACCACTATTTATAGGATAGGGTTAGGGATCAAAAGGTAAACACATATAATATCAATAAGGAAGATTTTGACCCATAAAATATCCCCTAAATACGTTTAAAAACGAAAAACACGAATTTAAAACGTGTTTAAAAAAACTAGCTGTTATGGCTGAAACGGCTACCTCGGTCGGCCGGCCGGTCGACCGTGATTCAAATAAAAAGAGCCGTTACAGGCTATCGGTCGACCGCCCGGTCGGCCGAAACAAACAGAGAGTAGCACCACTTCAGTCGGCCAGCTGCCCGGTCGACCGAAGGGCTCCGGTCGACACGGTCGACCGGTAAACATGCACACTGATACATCAAAACAGACAAAATACCAGTCGACTGGGTCGGTCGACCGGTTGACCTGACATAGTGCCGGTCGACCGGTCGGTCGACCGGCTCAGGCCAAAAGCTGAAACTCAAACACAATTTTAAGGAGATTTTGATATGTAATAAAATATTTTTGATATGAAACATGTATAATGCCTAAAATTGAGTTTATAAACAAAAGTCTTTGTATTAAAATATTTTGTATATCTTTATAAGGAATATTTCTAGGAAATGCATGTGCGCAAAAACGTGTGTGTTGGAATATAGAGCTTCAATCCTAATCACTATTTTTTAACAAAACTATAAAATTAAAAACAAAACTAATGAAGTCTCTTGAGTCAAACTGAAGTCTTGAGCCATGAAAAAGTCTTGCTAGAGCCTTCTCTTCTATGATCCTTCCTTGATGTGCCATAAGACTTCTTTACTCCTAGAAGATCTTGCAATAGCTAAGCAATGGCATCCAAACATGGTACAAAACCTGAAACTTATCTTGAACAAACTTATTAGTACCAACTAGCTCTTATTTGTTTTGTTATCATCAAAACTCTAAACAAATGGAGAGTGTAACCTTTTGGGCCAACAATCTCCCCCTTTTTTATGATGACAAAACAAATAGGCTATTTTTAAAAATAAAGGAGAGATCTAAGCTCCCCCTCAAATTATGCTATATTTAAATAATGCAATATGCAAGCAAAAACCATGAAACTAAAAATCATGAGGTATAAAACACTTACAAAACTATAAAACACTTGCAAAAACAAAACACACAAACTTTAAATACAAGAAAATCATAAACACTTTGTAAAACAAAAACAATACAAACTCAAACCTTATTCTCCCCTTTTTATCATACATCAAAAAGGATAAAAACTTTTATTCAATAACACAAATATTTAGTTCACCACAAATAAAGGAGAATCTAGCAATCAAGTGGTTTAGTAAAAATATCGGCAAGTTGCAAATCCGTGGAAACATAATCAATATCTATATCACCTTTTTCAAGATGATCTCTAAGAAAGTGATACCTAACCTCAATGTGCTTGGTCTTACTATGTTGATTTGCATTTTTTGGTCATATGAATAGTACTAGTATTGTCACAAAAAAATTTTATATGATCATAATGCAAATCATAATCAAGGAGAGTATGTTTCATCCAAAGGACTTGTGCACAACAAGCCCCCGCTGCAACATACTCCGCCTCGGCGGTTGATAGAGCTACGGAATTTTGTTTCTTAGAGGACCATGAAATAAGACAATTACCAAGAAATTGACATGTCCCACTAGTACTCTTTCTATCTACTCTACAACCCGCATAGTCAGCATCCGAATAACTTGTCATTGAAAAATCTCCGGTTTTCGGATACCATAGACCCATTCCAATTGTGCCCTTAATATAACGAATAATGCGTTTTACCGCAATAAGATGGGACTCTTTAGGACACCATTGGAATCTAGCACAAAGACACACACTAAACATTATGTCCGGCCTACTTGCCGTCAAATACAAAAGACTACCTATCATGCTTCTATACAATTTAATATCAACATTTTTACCTTGGTCATCCTTATCAAGTTTGGTTGTAGTTGCCATGGGAGTGTTGCAAACTTTTGAGCTTTCAAGTCCAAACTTCTTTACGAGTTCCTTTGCATACTTGGCTTGACATATGAACGTCCCATTTTGCAATTGCTTGATTTGGAGTCCAAGGAAGAAATTGAATTCACCCATGGAAGACATTTCAAATTCACTTTGCATGACCTTTTCAAAATCCTTACATAAAACTCATTAGTAGAACCAAAGATTATATCATCAACATAAATTTGCACAATTAAAATATCATTATCAACATGCTTAGTAAAAAGAGTTGTGTCTACTTTGCCTTTAACAAAATCATTTGAAATGAGAAAACTAGAAAGCCTTTCATACCAAGCTCTTGGAGCTTGTTTCAATCCATACAAAACTTTATCAAGTTAAAAACAAAATTTGGATGAACATGATCAACAAAACCGGGAGGTTGTTCAACAGAAAACTTCTTCATTTATAAAACCATTTAAAAATGCACTTTTCACATCCATTTGAAAAAGTTTAAAATTTTTAAAAGATGCAAAAGCTAGTGTTATTCGTATGGCTTCAAGCCGTGCTACGGGTGCAAAGGTCTCCTCAAAGTCAATTTCTTCAACTTGAGTGTAACCTTGGGCCACTAACCTAGCTTTATTCCTAATGACATTTCCGAACTCATCCAACTTATTTCTAAAGATCCACTTAGTACCAATTATTAGTCTATCGTGGGGCCTAGGAACAAGATGCCAAACTTGGTTGCGCTCAAATTGATTGAGTTCCTCTTGCATGGCTAGCAACCAATATGAGTCCGTCTCGGCTTCGAGAATGTTTTTGGGTTCAAAATGAGAAATAAATGCAAAGTTACCACATAAGTCATGGAGCTTGGAGCAAGTTGTTACCCCCTTAGATACATCACCTATGATGAGTTCCTTGGGGTGATTTTTAGCGTATCTCCAATCTTTAGGAAGTGGTTGAGAATCTTTCACTTCATCCTTATGAACATCACCAATGGGTTCTTGCTTTTCTTCTTGAGCGGGTGAATCCTTCAAGGATAGTCTCTCCATGTCTTCACCTAATGGGTCAATTTCTACAACATTCTCAACAACCACATTAGATTCTTCAAATTTAACATGCATGGATTCTTCAATGGTAAGGGAAGATCTATTGAATACTCTATAAGCTTTACTAGTAGAAGAATATCCAACAAAAATAGCTTCATAAGCCTTAGCATCAAATTTACTCAAGTTATCTCTAGTATTCAAAACAAAACACTTGCATCCAAAAACTTTGAAATATGAAACATTAGGTCTTCTAGAATGATATATTTCAAAAGATGTTTTGGAAGAATTTTTACACAAATAAATACGATTTGATATGTAGCATGCGGTGTTTACGGCCTCGGCCCATAGATATTGAGGGAGGTCATATTCACTTATCATTGTCCTAGCCATCTCTTGAAGTGTTCTATTTTTCCTTCCTACAACTCCATTTTGTTGTGGAGTTCTAGGACATGACATTTCATGCTTAATTCCCTTTTCATCACAAAAAGTCATGAAGAGTTGGTTAACAAACCCACCACCTCTATCACTTCTTATCTTCAAAATCGAAAAACCTTTTTCTTTTTCAACCCTTTTTCGAAAAATCTTGAAATGAGAAAAAGTTTGATCTTTATTTTTCAAAAAGAAAACCCAAGTAAATCGGGAAAAATCATCAACTAAAACAAATGCATATCTACTACCATTTAAGCTTTTAGTTTTAGTTGGTCCAAAAAGATCCATATGAATTAATTCTAATGGCCTTGTTGACATGATATCCTTGATTGGTTTGAAGGAAGACTTGATTTGTTTCCCACGTTGGCACGCACTACAAATGCGGTCTTTTTCAAATTTCAAGTAAGGAATACCCTTCACCAATTCCTTAGAATTAATCCTAGAAAGATGTTCAAAAGATGCATGTCCTAATCTTCTATGCCAAAGCCAAGAATTTTCATCAAAAATATTTAAGCATTTAGTAAAACAATCCAAATTAAGCATGTCAATAATATAAACATTATCATCACGAAATCCGGTGAGAATACAATCATTAGTTTTGCAATCAAAAATCTTGCAGGAAGAGTCATCAAAAACAACTTTAAGTCCACGATCACAAAGTTGACTTATACTAAGCAAGTTATGTTTTAAACCATCAACAAGAACAACATTTTCTATAATAGGAGATGCACCAATTTGAATGTTACCTATACCGATGATAGTACCCTTGGAGTCATCCCCGAAGGTGACGGTGCCACCTTCCATGTACCTTGATAGGGTTGTAAAGTTGTTAATATCCCATGTCATGTGTCTCGAACAACCACTATCAAGGTACCACCGCTCCTTACGTCTTGGAGCCTTGGTGTGTACCTACATCAAATAGCTTAGGACTTGATTTTGGTACCCATATTTTCTTGGGTCCTAAAGGGTTAGTGTCATGAACCCAAACAAGATTATTTGATCTATTTACTTGGTCATAACAAAACTTAGCCAAATGTCCATTCTTACCACAATAAGTACATCTATACACTCTACCATATTTAAAAGCATAGTGTGTGTGAGACTTGTGAACATGTGTGGATTTAACATGAGTGTTGTGTGAATGTGAGCATGAGAAATCTTTACATGAGAATCTTTAGCATGAGTAGTGTGCTTTTTAAAAAACTTTTCTTCAAGTTACTTAGTGTTAAAAGCACAATCTTTCAAAACCTTCTCAAAATCAACCATTTTAGTTTTTAAAGAAGAAATTTCTTTTTCATCAATCTTAGGAAATTTTGCTTTGCAAGCAACTTTATAATCACTAAATTCTTTTTGAATAGAAATGAGATTGGAAGAAATTTCATCTTTTTCTTTAGAAACCATAGCAAGTTGATTTTTAAGAAAAGCAACTTCCTTTTCCAATTTTGAACACTCAATCTTTTTATTATTATATGTTTCGGAGAGTTCAACAAAAGCATGTACAATAACTTCTTTAGATAACTCATCATCTTCATCAAGAGGTTGTGGGGTTACCTTTGGTGTGTTTGCCATGAAACACATGTTCGCCGTGTCTACCTCGTCTTCGGATTCGCTTTCCGAATCCCATGTGGCTTTGTAGGCTTTCTTTTCGACCGGCTTCTTTGACTTGAGGGAGGAAGTCATCTTCTTCTTGAACTCCGGGCAATCAGCCATGATATGTCCGGCTTTCGACAATTGTAGCAAATAATTCTTCTCTCCTCTTTACCTTCAAATTTTCTTCGGAAGTTGAGCTTGTTCTTCCGTTACATCCTTTTGACGTTTCGCACAAGAAGGGAGAGCTCCTCATCTTCTTCTTCATCTTCCTCATCGTCCTCAAGAGTGGATGACGATTTGAATGCTATGGACATCTTCTTTAGCGGAGCGGCCTCTTCTCTTGCCTTCTTTTCCATCTCATGGGTCTTTAAGTTCCCAATGAGACTCATGAGGTCCATTTCATCCTTGTCGTTCAATTCTTTCAAGGTAGTGGCTTTTATCTCCCATGATAAAGGAAGAGCCAGAATCACTTTACGCACCTTTTGATCATTGGAGATATCATCACCTAAAGAGGAAAGAGCATTGGTAATTTTAGTAAACCTTGTAATTATGCAATCAATGGTTTCATCATCAATTATTTTAAAAGATTCATATTGGGACCTTAAGAGATCTATCTTAGCTCTCTTAACTTGTGAAGTCCCCTCGTGTGTGACAAACAAATGTTGCCAAATCTCATAGGCGGATTGGCAATGTATAACCCGTGTAAGGTCATCCTCATTCAAGGCGGTTAGGAGGGAGTTTTGGGCTTTTGAATTAGCCTCATATTCTCTAAAGGTAAAGTCGGACCATGTGCTTTCATCACTATCAGGTCTAACATAAGGTTTGGTCAAGGCTTTTACAACTAAGCTACCTAAAGATTGTAAAAAGATAGTCATCCTAACCTTCCAAATAGGAAATTAAGTCCATCAAATTTAGGAGGGGTTTTGATGTTATCGGCCATGTTTACTAGTGTATGAATGAAAGAATGCAAATGTTGATTAGCAAATTTTAAGGATCTCTCTAAGGATGTTAAGCCAAACCTAGAGTCCAAGCTCTGATACCAATTGAAAATCACCTAGAGGGGGGTGAATAGGTGATTATGCTAATCAATGCACACTTTAAAAAATTATGATGCAACAAGTGAATATAACTATGAAAATGAAGAGCAAGTAAGATGTTGCAAAGAAAATGTGAAGCAAGTAGATAAAGCAATGAATATAAAGTTAGCAAGAATTAAGAGCAAATAAGAACAAGTAAACCAAACGCAAACACGAAGAATTTTTCCGAGGTTCGAGCACCCAGCTCTACATCCCCGCCTTCACCCAAAAGGATTTCTAACAACTACAACTTCATAAAGAGGTTACAAATACACCGGAGTACCCAACTCCACAATCTCAAGTACAAATTCTCTCTTAGTGATCAAAAGACCACAAACTATCTTTTGCAAACGTCTCTTTCCCTTACAAGAGCCCTGTAGAGTAATGGTTAGAATTGAAGCTCAAAATAGTGTAAGTGAAAAAGGAAATGAACTAGAGAGAGTTTAGAAAATGAAACTTTAGCGATGAGAGAATCTTCAGCACAAAAACCAAGGACCAAACTCTCTTGTAAACTTTTGAAGACTTTGAAACTTTTGTGTATAGCTTGATTGTTTTTCTTGTTGTTTTTTTAAAAACATAGCCCTAATCACCACTATTTATAGGATAGGGTTAGGGATCAAAAGGTAAACACATATAATATCAATAAGGAAGATTTTGACCCATAAAATATCCCCTAAATACGTTTAAAAACAAAATACGAATTTAAAACGTGTTTAAAAAACTAGCTGTTATGGTTGAAACGGCTACCTCGGCCGGCCGGCCGGTCGACCGTGATTCAAATAAAAAGAGCCGTTGCAGGCTATCGGTCGGCCGCCCGGTCGGCCGAAACAAACAGAGAGTAGCACCACTTCAGTCGGCCAGCCGCCCGGTCGACCGAAGGGCTCCGGTCGACAGTCCGGTCGACCGGTAAACATGCACACTGATACATCAAAACAGACAAAATACCAGTCGACTGGGTCGGTCGACCGGTTTGACCTGACATAGTGACGGTCGACCGGTCGGTCGACCGGCTCAGGCCAAAAGCTGAAACTCAAACACAATTTTAAGGAGATTTTGATATGTAATAAAATATTTTGATATGAAACATGTATAATGCCTAAAATTGAGTTTATAAACAAAAGTCTTTGTATTAAAATATTTTGTATATCTTTATAGGGAATATTTCTAGAAAATGCATGTGCGCAAAAACGTGTGTGTTGGAATATAGAGCTTCAATCCTAATCACTATTCTTTAACAAAACTATAAAACTAAAAACAAAACTAATGAAGTCTCTTGAGTCAAACTGAAGTCTTGAGCCATGAAAAAGTCTTGCTAGAGCCTTCTCTTCTATGATCCTTCCTTGATGTGCCATAAGACTTCTTTACTCCTAGAAGATCTTGCAATAGCTAAGCAATGGCATCCAAACATGGTACAAAACCTGAAACTTATTTGAACAAACTTATTAGTACCATCTAGCTCTTATTTGTTTTGTTATCATCAAAACTCTAAACAAATGGAGAGTGTAACCTTTTGGGCCAACAGATTTCTCACTCTAGTTCTCTCTAAATCTCTCTTTCTCTTTCTAGGTCTCTCTCTAACTCTTTCTCTCTTCTCTCTCCTCTTCTCTCTCCTCTTCTCTTTCTCTCTCTAAAAATTATATTATATATTTATTTATTATATTTTATGGCACGTGCGCGAGTTACTGGGATTTCAGAGTTTTCGACTTTTCTGAAGATTTAGACGAGTGTCCTCGCCTTGATTTGGGTTTCCCGGCTTTGTCGGGTCGACGTGTATTTTATTTCGTATTTAAATGTGTTTTGTATTGGGTGGTGCCCCTGTATTTGTATGTGGTCGAGTGCCCAATTGTACAGGTATGTGCATGTGACGAATGCTTGTACTAGGATGTTACTTCTTGCATATATACCATGCTTGTGATGTACTCTCTACTGCTTTATACCATGTGTAGCCGACCTTCGTGGTCGTTACCCTTTGGGCTTTCTACTTGGCCTCCGGGCCCTATTAGACTCCGGTCTTTCTACTCGGCCTCCGGACCCTATCAGCCTCCGGGCTTCTCCACTCCACGGTAATCTAGATATTATCACGCTTGCATGTATGCTCGTGTGGTACTAACATCTCGTGCAGGTATTCTTATACCGACTCTGGGTTTCTGCCCACTCCCGGAGTGGCTACCCAATGGTTCTAGGCCTACACCCTTATGGGTTTTGTGGTAGCTACTGAGCTACTGAGAGTGTGCTTAGACCCCGGGCATACTTTAGCCTCCGGGCTCTCGCCCACTACCTCGAAAGAGTAGTGCGCTTAGACCGTAAGGTCTCTCAGCTCCGTCTGGTAGGCATGCTTAGCACTCAGCGTTATACCACTAATTCGTATAGGCGAGATGTTACCGGATTTTCTACTCGCACTTTAAGCTGAGTCATTCCGGTAACCTCACCAGGCGCTCTTGTGTTAAACACTGTTTGCTGACCGTACCTCCAGCTTGCTCAGCTCTGCTTGATTGTGCTCAGTATTACTCTATCACTTGTCATGTACATGCTTGATATGTTAACACTTGACATACTATTACTTGATACCTATCATCTACACGCTAATACCTGACACCTGCCCGTATTACTTAACAACTGATTTGTTATCACCTGACATGCTACTACTTGACACCTGCTCCTGTTATGTTATCTCTTATCACCTGTCCCCTCTTATGACATGACTTATCACTTGTCACCTGCCTAATCATTTGTCATTGTCATATAAAACCAGATACATATGATGATTAACTCTTAACTCATGATTATCATATTACGGGAATGTAGTACCTGATCTCTTATTATGTACTCCCGTTACCTGTGATGATAAACTCTTAACTCATGATTATCATATTACGAGAATGTAGTACCCGTTATGCTTGTTATGAACTCCCGTTATGCTTGTTATGTACGCTTGTCATGATCAGTTATGTTCCTACTCATTCCCGTAATCTGATAATTATGTTTAATAAGCTATAAAAAGGACAACTTACACGGGGAATAGGAGGAAGTGATGGATGTCGGTATGATGTCTTACTTATAGTGGTAGAATACTAAACTGACGATTCGTGTTAGGGGGATTTCAGGCCCCCAGAAGATGCGTGTTAGAGGGATTTGAGGCCCCCAATGGCTGTGTCCTGGGCGGACGGGAACTACTATACGTATGAGCTATCAGTTCATCATCAGCTTCCTATAACCAACCTTGACTTACTTATATATGGATGTATGTGTGTTGAGATGTACACCAGGACACATACCTAAATATATGGGTCGGACGAGTAATAATAATAAAAGATGCCAATTATGTATCTGTTGTATGCTTTGCCGAGTTTGCTTCCATCGGTTTTACGTCAGATTTTCGGTTTATGGCCATTATTATATTATAGTTGTTTACATCCTGCCTTACCCCTTGAGTTCTACTCCACCAGTCTCCTACTCTTATCTTATCATACCATGAGTATTCCCTACTTGATATCACTTGCTGTATAACTACTTGCTCATGTATGCTTGTGCTCACGACACAGTTTTCAATGCATGTTTATGATTCAGATTTATCAATACACATGTGCTTATCTATGCACGCCACTTGACATTAGCATCACCACTCGCTGGGGAGTTCTGACTCCCTTGGATCCTCATGTCCGGTCTCAGAGCTTGGAGCTTGTGGATTCTCCCAGTTGCTGATCAGAGAGGCGCAGCGGTAGCGTGGATCATCGGTAGACCGTCCGAGGCTCTATCCTTTCAGGCCCCTTACTCGGCTCTAGAGTTTTTCTGTTATGACTCTGAGCCTCCTTTTGTACAGTTCATGATTGTATACCACTTTGTATTCTCACATTTGTGTCTATCGGTGATGTAATATTCTTATAATATTGTGTCACATCCTGTGATACCTTTATAATTGTACTCATATGCTGGAATGTATAATGCATCACGTGCTTCCATACTCTAATTCTTGCATGTACTGATGCTTACGTATATATGTGAGGGTATTTCTGACCTGCGTATATACGTCGCAGTAACGTCTCCGTACCCGCGGGATCAGGGCGTTACAAAATCCAGTCTGATTTGCAAATTAAAAATCTTGGAATCAGTTGGTGATACCGGTCGACACTATTTTGGGCCATATTTTTTATTAATTTAGAAAAAATTTCAAAAATATGCTAAAGTAGAAAATATGATTTTGAAGAACAATATGAAAGTGGATTCAAGAAGCACAATTTCGTTTGTGAATTAAAAATCATGAAGTCGATTATCGGTATCGGTCGACACCGAATTCGAAAAATTTTCAAAATAATTCAGAAAATTTTCAAAAAAACTAAAAAATCTAAAATATTGAAAAATAATATCTAAAACTGAAATCGGTTCATTTTGATTATTAGGAAAGTTAAATCAACTTTGTCGCCATATCGAGTACAAATACTGTGACACGTACATCTAGGGTCTGGGGTTACACTTCTCCCCTCCGTACAAAAATTTTATTTTCAAATTTCAATTCAGGTGGGAGGAAAATAATTTACTTATTCCAGAACCTGAATGTTATGGGCCAACGATTTGTCTGCCGCGCTACTCTGTTATCTATATCAATTTTTTGACTTGGTGACTAGTACCAGAAATCAAAATCATAGGAAAAGAATCAAGATGATGAAGGAGAAGTGGTTAGAAAACAGAATATTCAGAATGATAATGAAAATTAGAGAATATTAGAGTCAAGGAATGGATTTTCAACGGAGATATTCTTATATTCGTAGCTGAAATTCCCAAATCCAGGCTCATATTAGGTCTAATCTGATAACTGATTGTATTGTTGGTAAGAGTCCAAGTATTTATATAGATGATTACCCACATTTGGTGTAAATCTAGGCTCTGATACCAAACTGTAACGTCCCAATCCCGCTGATACGGAGACGATACGGAGACGTACGTACGCAGGACAAAAATACCCTCATGTACGTATACTAAGCATTAATACAGGAATTAAATACTATATACACAATTATTTCAGAAGTAAATAAGTACAAGAATACCAGCAAAAGAGGTCAGTGACCATGATAGATATGAAACAGGAATAAATATTGAAGTACTGACAAAATAATAAAAATTCTTATGAATAATAAAAGCGTTGAGCCTTCTACTAATATCTCGTGGAATATCAGGTGTTATGATATCTAGGATCTCCAACCTACGCATGCAAACCCAGGGTCGTCAGAAAGCGACCTAGTGAGTGGTAAAATGAAGGAAGCAGTAATATATGTTATAATAGTAGTACCATCACGATACTATATAATATATGTTTGAATACCAGTGATACAATATAATTATACGACTAATTGAGATATATAGATATAAACAAGTGTTATATTAGCATTATAACATTATAAATACCTAGCATGTTATAATGGTGTTAGTTCTACAATATTATTCAATTATATAATATTAATATCAATTAATATTACCAGGAAGAGTCTCATATATCACCAAAACTTATATTATTATGTTATAACAATAAAATTAATTTGTTAAAGTAATGTTTATCAAGTTTTATTATTTTATATTATTTAAACTAATAGTAACAGTAACACGATGATATCGTGACTAATAAGAGCAGTTATACATGAAGTACACAGCCATACTATAGTGTTGTGATTATACAGTAACAGTGTGTCTACAAAGAATACATGGAACAGATAATACATAAAATGCAGAGTATACGTATACATGAATTGTGTGTCACCACTTGAAGCACAAGGTATACATGTGACATGATGGTAAATCGGATAGCAGAAAGTGTAACAAGTATATATGGACAATAATATACATGTGTCGAGCATGTCATGTGATTAATACAATAATAATAATCAGTATCACCTGGTATTTTAATCAATCTCTTTCAGTGTCTCATACCACTGGTAGTTCATATCGGAGCTCGTACTCCAGAAAACCCATCTGAACATGGCATACGGGTACCATTGTCCGAACAAGAGAGTGACAAATAACAAGCGCTCGTGACGTCACTATTGTTTATATTGTTTATTATGTTAATTAGAAACTCAATGGTCAAGAATCTCTAATCGAGTGAGTGTATCCCGTACATACCCGGATCGAGGCCTACCATGATTTCTCCTGGTTGCTGAAGATCAAGAGATTGCCCGCTAGGGTGAACGTGAACATGATACTCTAGGAACATGTGAGCATTTATATTCATGTGGTTGTCAGCACTGCCCTGTCCCCCACGGAAGGAACAAATATGGATCAAATAACATCCACCGGAAAAGATCTAATCAACCGCCAAGTCTTTCTCAACCCCATGTTATATTTATTATATTTAAACTACACAGTATATCAGGAACAAGAACAATACATGGTACATCTAATACGATAATAGGACATGAGCTTTGTTGATATCATGAAACAAAATAACGGGAAACGGGAAACAAGATATGTGGGATTCTAGAGGAGGGCCCCTGGCTTAAATCTACGTGGCACTTAGTTCACATATCGCATATCAGCAACACTCATATCCAGTAATGGGAATATCATATCGATATCAGTACAAGAAACAATCATGTAACAGGAATACAGAAATATTCATGTAACAGGAATAATGATTCATGCAACAGGAATACAGAAACAATCAACGCATAAGTACATGTGAATCTATGTAACAATATTATAAGCATATGAAATAACTGTGTACAGAGTATTCGTGTAGCGGTGATACAAATATATGAAATAGCGGTATCCAGTTGAATAGCGTATCTGTGTATCAGTGGTACTTGAATATGAAATAATAGTGTCCAGTGTAACAGTACATGTGTAACAGTGATAGATGTAAATGAAATGACAGTGTCCGATGTAATAGTATATCCATGTCACGATACTACAAGTACATGAAATAGTAGTGTCCAATGTAACAAGTGTCTTCATGAAATAACAGTGTTCAGGGTACAAGAGTATCCGTGTAACGATGATACTAGCACATGAAATAACAATGTCCGTGTAACAGTGATACAATCACATGACATAATAATGTCCTCAACATGACATGACAGTGTCTAGTGCATTAGTGATTATGCTAGTAACTGTGACAGTGTCAGGGACATGAATATATGTCAATGTATCTATAGATATATCAGTATTTAGTATACCACTTTATGTTGTTACTGTGATCGATGTCATAAAAGAATCTCTTTACAACCATTTTAATAATTATTAATTTAGTTATTACTATGAAAAAAATTTATTCATTATTTTATAATCACTCAACATATATAAATGTTTCATCCACATATTTATCTTAAAGTGATTGAGTTAGAACCTGCACACAAAAAATACAGAATTTCAAAACTTTATAATAGAATGTGTGCAAGTGCTCAATACTACCGCTAAAGCAAGTGGCTATGCGGGTCGTGATCCACATGGAGGGACTAGCGATGAAAGCTTTTAGTAAGTTCTCTGTCGGTCGGTTTTCACTGTCGATAAAGCGATATACTAGTGTCACGACCCGCTTCCCAAAATACGTGAAAACGGAGTCGCGAAGAGAGTCGGCGACATATATACGCGAGGAGAATACCCACATATTTACGCTAAGCCTAAAATAACCTGAGCAAACTATAAAAATCTACTAATATGACATGATAACACTGCATATAACATATAAAGACCACACATGATAACAGATGAATATAGCAAAGGAGTAGCAACTGAAACTGATATATATAGGGAATCAACAAGAATAAACCAGGAAGACAAGAGCTAATACCCAAATCGGGTAATCAAACAAAGAAAACTCCGAGCTCGTCGTAACACGTACGGTCTCATCGAACACCTGAACATAGAATGAAACATCCGATATCTGAATGTGCAAATCCAGGAAGTCAGAACTCCTAGTGAATGTGTAAAAATAAAAGAAAAAATGCACGTGCATGTAAACAGTGTGTACATGAAATGATAACATATACTGGAAGGAAAGACATGATTAAAACATTAATAAGAAGAGAGTATGATAAAATGAATGTCAATCAGCATAGTAAAAGTATCATGATGACATATAATACCTAACTTCAGGAGTAATGAGATCAATCTAGTATATAATCAGGTATCAGGTGTCTATATATGAGTACAATCAGGTGAATATAGTCAATTACAGTACTTAATAACAGTTTATCATTATTAATTATGTCAGCGAACACCAATTGCTATCTGTAATAGACGCATCCCATACTACGCCTACCACACATGTCAATCGAAGTCCTACGTTATTAAAACTGATTGGTTGGAGACATTATCCATGATTTAGGTGGGTCTCGTACATACCCAGGACTACGACCCAGATGCCTGGCGCTGAACCAGGCCTTACCGCCAGGTAGGCAGTTACAATAACAGTACTCACAGTATCACTGTGGAACAATACTCACAGTAACACTGTGGAACAATAAACGGATGGGATGTCAGTCATCCCCTGGACCCCTGCAGTAGAACCGTAAGTCGGCTGCACAACATGTATTTTAGGTCCACCCAAAATACAGACGATGTCTCCTACATCTATTTCCCCAATCTCATTGTAAGTTGTCCATTTACGTTATTATTTAATTCAGTTAAAACAATCAGTATCATGTTACTAGAGTACTGGGACAATGCGGTGACAGTAATATTAACAGTAGAGTAACAGTAACAATAATCATATACACAGTGAACGATAACAATAACAGTGAGCAGTAACAATAACCGTGTATACGATGAACAATAGAACTGTACAGATGTTACAGTCAAATAATACTTTCCCGGTAACTTTCAGTAACATAAATTAATACTAATAATCGTCCTGCACCGTCTAGTCGATATACAATCTCATCCATATGCTCTAGTATAACAGTATGATCTATCAACTCATAATCTCAATAGTCATCTTGAACATCAAACATCAATCCATGTCAAAGTAATCTGGTACAGTAAACCTCCAGTCCAATAAACAAGAAATCAGTTTTCTCATCGCTATCAATCTACTCTAATCCTCTAGGCCACCAATAACTGAGATCAAACAACAACTGCTATCAAATTCTGAATATATATATATATATATATATATATATATATATATATATATATATATATATATATATATATATATATATATATATTTATATATCAACACTGATATCAATGAAATCACTCTCATAATAACTCAATCTCTAAAACCGAATGACTGAAATAGTTAAGAACCAATCATGAAACACTGAATATATCCTCGATAACAAAAACAACGAATACCGAAATCACAAATAAAGAGTGAAACATCCTCAAATAACGTGAAATCTAGAAATGTTTACATCTGATACTCAACATTAATAAGATCATCAATACTTAATGGTATAATCAGGGGTAAAATCGGGGATACTCACAAATATCAATCAACAACATCAATCTCATCAGAACACTAATCAAAATCCTTTGAAACGAACATAAACCTCATGTCAATCAACTCAGCAGTATATCCCTTCTCTACATTATCAGTATATTCATCCTCTAATCACCGATATATCCAGGTCCCGACATATAAAATACTAATCATGTATATCTAACCAATCATCACTATCCAATCTGATTAAGATCATCATGTATTCCTACTTCCATTAAGCTCAATCACAATATCCAGAAATCCAAATAACTAATCAATTATGCATCAACATGTACCAGGTCAGGTCAACCTAATCTACACCTACTCCTCAACCCAAGGTCAAGTCCACCACAATCGAGTCCACTTATTAAATCTAATGTAAAGAATATAATTCTCAGGTCAACTCCAACTCTAACTAAGTCAATACCAATCTAAGTATTAGTAAATCCATTGATAAAGCAATGTCACATTTACTTGTCCTCAATATCCAAAAGAGTTCCGGTCAAATATCACCAACAATGGTCAATAAACACTATACACAAAATATGTCATCCATCCTCAAATATGAATTAAGCCAACTGATCAGTAGATCAAATCAAGTCACAGTACAAGGTATACCTCAACTAGTACTGAATCAATAGGGATGAACCAACTATCACATGAAATGATACAAGTAATATATAGATGCCTACTGATAATGTAAATAAGAAAATAGATAAGAATAAACACTCACATGAAATGACGCGGTTTTATATCCGAATCGCCAAGTCTTCACTGCACGAACCGATACGAATCTCCAGATCATCCCATGGATCGATCTTCGAATCACCAGTGTATCGGCCCCACAACGAACATGTATACGGATCAGGTCAGTATCTCACGAGTGGGTCCGTATCGCTGTACCACACAACCATACACACATCATATATGCTCATACACACTTGTACACACACATACATGTACTCATGCATGGACCTATGCATACATACCTGTACAAGTATACACAAACATACAATATACTTACACATATATTAATACATAAATACACATAATAAAACGAGCGCGCTCACACACACACACATTATATAACATATACATCCATAGTTACAACATATAAGAATTAACACACACTCATGTAAACACACCCATGCAAACACATGGACATGAGCTCACACATGCACTTAACAGACAATGCTTGAACATTTATTGAAACACACTCACCCACATTTATTTATAAACACACACATAATTTATAACACACTCACAGATATATATATATATATATATATATATATATATATATATATATATATATTAACACCCACTAATAATTACTACACTTACACACACATGTTGAGAAGAGGAAGGGGGACTCATGCATGGGCCTTGGGTTGCTCGTCGGCGGAGGCGGAGGCTCCCCGGAGGTCGTGGAGATGAGGTGCTCGACTCAGGGTTGCCATGGATGCGACGGAGTTCGCCGACGACAATGAGAAAGAAGGGGCCAACGTCCATGGGAAAGGTTTAGGTGCTCGGCAATGGGAGTGCTCACGCTGGCCATGGGGTGGAGATGCCGCCGTGGGTGTGCTCCGGGCTTGGAGTCTTCTGCTAGAGAGAGGAGATGGCCCAGGGATGGGGGTGCTCAGCCAAGGAAGGATATAAGAATGGCAACCATGGGGCTCGGCCATGAGAAGGGAATCTCGGTTGTTGGGGGCGTGGTGCGGGGTGCTCACAGAGGAGTTGGAGGAGGCCATGGTATGTGACAAGGATGGGGGTGGCTCCAGGAGTGCAGTGTGCTGGACAAGGATGCCGACGACATGAAGATGTGCTGCCGAGGATGGAGATGGCCCCGGTTGACGCGTAGGGGATCTTGCCGCGAAGATGGCCATGGCAAAAGCATATGGGGGAACGGTGATGAAGCTCGGCTGTGCTGCAAAAAGGGGATGGGCTCGCAAAGGGTTTCCGGTGAGGCCGAGGAGCTGGATCTGCCGGGCTTGTGTGTGGATGGGAGTTAGGGGGTGGCCACGACTGAGTGTTGCCGCGGGCTTGGAGGCGCTGCCATGGATGGGTGTGCCCATGCTCTGTTGTGAATCTGATATAGCTCGGGTGTGTTGTCTGGTGGGTCGTGTTGCGTGGATGGAAGGAAGACGGTTGTGGAAGAAGAGGGATTCAGATTGGGTTTGAGGATATGATTATGAAAATGGGATTAAGATTATATGGTTAGAATTAGAATCTAGTTAGTTGAGATATGTTGGTTTCTAGGATCAATCTGACAACTAATCAATATCACCGATCTAATTGGCCAGGTCGGTTAATATCAGGTGGGAGGTTTTTCGTTCAATAGAACGTTCCTTAATTAAAGAACCACCTTTCATTACCTTCCTTGGTTAAACACCAATTAGACTGGTATAAGTCAGTCTCAATATACTGAATATCAGTATAACCCCTGTATAAAGAAAATTAATTCACTTTACAGTACTTGGAGTGAGGTACGCTTAAAGCGAATCTCCTTAAGACAATTACGTCCCCCGCACGGTGCTAACGGGTTACTGGACGCTGGTCTCCCAAGATACAACACTCCTTCACGGTATTTGATAGCACTACCAAATCAACGTACGGTCGAACCGTAGTTAAACAGTACCTTCGCAGGATTATTGAAGCAGTAGGACCAAGACAAACTTCAGGGAGAATGTTTGTCTTTACTTTGGAGGAGCACCCACTGTAGAGGAAAGAGGAAGGTAGAAGAATATTCTTCTTTGGAAGTTCCAGATTTAGACAACAATTCTATTAAAGAATCTGTTGAATTTTCTGAGCCCTCTTTCAGAACGAATTTTGCAGAATCTCTTGGAAGTCCTTCGGAAACCGAGTTGCAGATTTTCCACTTCCCGTTGGAAGTCACTTCGAGCTTGCATTGCAGAAAGCCCACTTCAGAATGCAAAGGAAGAACTTATTTCTCCTTTATTGCTTCTGTTTCTCTTCTGTTAAGTGTTTTAATTTGAGAAAATGGAGCGCTATTTATAGCGCTCCGGGAGGGGTAAAAGAGTCCGAACCCAACCGAACGGTTGCAACGGTTCGGTCTGAACCGTTGCAATGGTTCGTTTTAACCGCAGCAACTGCCCAATTGTCCGAGGCGGTTGGCTGACAGCCGTTGCGCTGGGCGATTCGGATCCGGGTATGCTCCGCGTAACCCATACCCGTGAGACCCGGTTCAAAAAGAACCAGACCGGGTAGCACACCCCGACCCGGCCCCGAGCGTGGCCCGGCACCGGTACCGCCACCGCCGCAGGCGGGGCGCGCGCGCATGTGAGGGCATGGTTTCCCCCTAATCGCGAGTGAAAACTCTAAGTACCCAAAGGGCACACCCTTTGTTCCCATTTTTCTCTATTTAAGCACTTCAAACTTCCATCCCATGACCAATGTGGGACTAAATATTTTTAGCTACCTTTAGTCCCCTTTTAGCTTTGAATTAGGCAAACTTTAGACTTGAATATCTCATTTATTCGAAGTCGGAATTGAACATGTGAATATACCACGTTCATCCCCAATGGAAGGGGAACACACTCCAACCATTATCCAATTGATTCCATCAACGGATCTTGTCGTAATTCAATTCAAATATTCACATATATTCTTCATATTCCCAACAATCCCCCACAATGAATGGAGATTCAAGGAATTGACACACAAAGAGACTGACTCTATTGTGAAAGGTACTTTAGAAAAGAAACTGCATCAGGATAGGTGAACTAGGTCTTGAACCTTCCATAACGAAAGCTTTATCGGACTTACTGGTTAATCAGTGAACTAGGTCTTGAACTGTTAGCTGTTAGTGTAAGTCAAGTCAACAAGCTTCACACAATAACTTTTCAAATCTACTTTGGTTCTCGGTTGTGTCCATTTTGGCCCTGGACATTCTTAGTTTCAGAGAGTATCTTTAGGGAATAACAGCCTCCATAGAAATTTCCAAAGAGCCGACCCACATAGGTGATCGTCCTATTAAGAGTAGTCTACTCTACTCCACTTGTTTAGTAACAAGATATAGGCATCATTAAAAGCGTTAAGCTTATCCTTAATCCATTTGTAGAAAGCACTTGTGTGCACCTTAGGAATGGATTGGAGTCAAGCTCCTAAGTGCTTACTTGCTGAGTCAATCATAACTAGTTTTTCCTCTTGAACTTAGTCCGTGGGATCTCCAGTCGCCAAGTGAGGTTTTCATTAAGCTGACTTGATAAGGTTAGGCTTTTAGACCCATTCCCCTCGATGCGCATTTTATACGCTCTCCACTTAAACCTTTAGTAAGCAGATCCGTTAAATTATCTTTTGACGAGACAAAGTCAATAGAGATAATTCCATTTGAGAGCAACTGCTTAACAGTATTATGTCTACGACGAATATGTTTAGACTTACCGTTGTATATAACATTTTGTGCCCTAAATATAGCTGCTTGATTATCGCAGTGTATACATATAGCGGGCACTGGCTTAAGCCATAATGGTATATCTTTCAAAAATTGTGAAGCCATTCTGCTTCTTCTCTAGCCTTATCTAAGGCTATGAATTCTGATTCCATAGTGGAACGGGCAATACATGTTTGTTTGGAAGATTTCCAAGATACCGCTGCTCCTCCTAGAGTAAATACGTATCCGCTAGTTGATTTTGATTCCTCAGAATCTACAATCCAATTAGCATCACTGTATTCTTCAAGTACAGGTGGATACTTTCCATATCTCAAGGCATATTCCTTGGTATGTGATACATAACCCAATACTCGTAGTAGAGCAATCCAATGTTCATCACTAGGGTTACTAGTGTATCTGCTTAACTTGCTTACAGCGTAAGCAATATCGGGTCTAGTGCAATTCATCAAATACATTAGACTTTCGATAATCTGAGAATACTCCAACTGGCGTATTTCAGTTCCTGTATTCTTATGAAGGTGGATGTGTGGGAGAAAAAGATTTGTATTCTCTTTTATCCCATGATCCTTGAATCTTTCTATTATTTTCTCCATGTAGTGATATTGAGATAGACTGATTCCATCTGGTGTTCTGGTGATTTTAATTCCTAAAATTACATCAGTAACCCCCAGATCCTTCATATCAAAACTATTGGATAACATTCTTTTAGTGGACTTAATAATTTCAATATTAGTCCCAAGTATCAACATGTCATCTACATAAAGACAAACAATGATACATGCATTTTCAACTGTTATAGTGTAAACACATTTATCGCATTCATTGATAGTGAATCCATCTTTGATCATGACACTATCAAATTTCTCATGTCATTATTTTGGAGCCTGCTTTAGACCGTATAAGGATTTTACCAATTTACACACTTTGTGTTCTTGGCCCTTGACTATAAATCCTTCAGGTTGCTCCATGTATATTTTTTCATTTAATTCACCATTTAAGAATGCAGTCTTGACATCTATTTGATGGATATCTGAGTTATGCAATACTGCAATTGCAATTTACATCCAAATGGAGCTTATTCTTGTTACTGGTGAATAAGTATCGAAGTAGTCAAGTCCTTCCTTTTGTCGATAGCCCTTGGCTACTAATCTAGCCTTGTATTTATCGATAGATCCATCGGGTTTTAATTTTCTTTTGAAAATCACTTACACCCAATTGGTTTACTGTCATGAGGCAAGTTTGTCAATTCCAAGTATGATTACTTAGTATGGATTCTATTTCGTTATTTATAGCTTCTTTCTATATTTGTGCTTCTAGGGTAGACATAGCCTCTTTAAATGTTTGAGGCTCGCTTTCAATAGCATATGCTATGAAATCTGACCCAAAAGATTTTGAGATTCTAGATCTCTGACTTCTTCTTGGTTCAATTTCCGCATTAACAATCGGTTTCTCGGGGCTTTCGTCCCTGAACGCCATCTCATGTGTTTTTTTCTCAGAAGTCTTATCTGTTTTCCGTTTATATGGAAAATAATCTTCAAAGAACACATCATCTCTAGATTCGATAATCATGTTTACATGAATATCTGGTATCTCTGATTTATGAACTAGAAATCTATAGGCACTACTATTCAAGATATAGCCTATGAATATGCAGTCCATAGTTCTTGCTCCCAACTTAGTCTTTTTAGGTAATGGTGCTAGCACCTTTGCAAGGCACCCCCACATTTTGAGGTAATGGTTGGAAGGTGTCCTTCCATGCCATAACTCAAATGGTATAAGACCAAGTTTCTTGTGGGGTACTCTGTTTAGAATATAATTTGCCGTTAACAGAGCTTCCCCCCACAAGTTCTGCAGAGCTCCAGAACTTACGAGCACGGAATTAACCATCTCTTTCAAAGTTCTATTCTTCCGTTCAGCAATTCCATTTTGCTGAGGAGTATATGGTGCTATAGTTTGATGGATTATACCAAATTTAGCACATAACTCACTAAAATCATTTGATTCATATTCTCCGCCTCTATCGGATTTTAGAATCTTGATATTCTTGTTGAGTTGATTCTTAACTTCGGCTTTATATGTTATAAACATATTCATTGCCTCATCCTTACTGTTTAAAAGATACACATAACAGTATCTTGTACAGTCATCAATAAAAGTAATAAAATACTTTTTCTCGCCTCTAGTTGACATAAACTTCAAGTCACATAGATCGCTATGAATTAGCCCTAAACGTTCTGTATTTCGATCAATTGAATGAAATGAATTTTTTCACTAACTTGGCTTCAACACAAATCTCATACTTGCGAATTTCTTTCAAGTTGAGTTTAGGAATATATTCTAGATTAAACAAGTTTTTTAATGACCTATAATTTACATGCCCTAATCTAGCATGCCATAAAGTAGGAGCTCAAGCAAATAAACAGAAGATTTTCCTTTATTTATAAGCTTCGGGTACAAATACACAGACTTTTTGTCCACCACTGCAATATTGGCTTTAAAAAGTCCATCAACAAGATAACACTTTCCCACATACATCCCACTCTTAGTAAGTACAAATTTATCTGATTCAAAAACCATTCTAAATCCTTTCTTACTAAGTATTGATCCAGAGATCAGATTCTTGCGGATATCTGAAACATGTAGCACATCGTTCAGAGTAAGCTATTTCCCAGATGTCCACTTCAGGATGACCTTTCCTTTTCCTTCAACCTTGGAGACAGCTGAGTTTTCCATGAAGAGTTGCTCATCTTACTCTAGTTTTTGATATTCAGAGAATAATAATTTCTCAGAGCAGATGTGTCGAGTAGCCCTAGTATCTACCCACCAATTCTTATTATTGGTCGTCAGATTCACTTCTGACACCACAGCTGAAAGGCTTGGTGACGCATGGTCGGTCAGGTTTGCCTGTGGATGGTTCTTCTTATTCTTTTTAAGACGGCTGCGACATTCATTCGCCTTATGCCCCTCTTTGTTGCAGATATAGCAGGTTCCCTTGAAGCGCATGTTCTTGCCTTCTTGGACCTTACCTTTGTACCCCTGGGAAGTCTTCTTCCGCTTTAAACCTTTGGAAGTAGACGCTTCCCCTTTGAGTTTTCGATCACATTGGCTTTGGCTTCATAGGAGTTCTTACTGCTCCTTTTCTCGGACTTTCGATTGTCCTCCTCAATTCGAAGCCTCGCAATGAGATCTTCCAACTTCAGCTCCTTTCGCTTGTGCTTCAGGTAGTTCTTGAAATCTCTCCACGTAGGTGGGAGTTTCTCCACGATAGTAGCAACCTGAAAAGTTTCAGGTAGAATCGTACCTTCGGCCTCTATCTCGTGCAAGATAAGTTGGAACTCTTACACCTGATTGATCCCAGTCTTGTTGTCCACCGTTTTGTAGTCCAGAAATCGTCCTACGACGAACTTCTTGGTATCAGCATCCTCAGTCTTGTACTTCTTATCAAGACTGGCCCATAACTTCTTTGCCGTTGTGATAGGACTGTAGACATTGTAAAGAGAGTCATCCAGTCCATTCAAAATATAGTTTCGACAAAGGAAGTCACCTTGAGTCCATGCATCGACTGTAAGAACTGAGTCTTGATCAGTTCCGGGTTCTGATGGATCTTCTTGCAGGAATTTGGCCAGTGCAGAGTGGTTAAGTAGAAGAGCATCTTCTGTTGCCACCTCTTGAATTCTGTGCCATCAAATTTTCCTGACTTCTCCGGCTTCGAGTTAGGAAGTGGAGTAGGCATCAAAGCTTGTAACTGCATGTTTGGTGCCTTGCTTGAGCTGTCTTGATTAGTCTCAGACATTTTCTGCAAGTTCAAGCAGAACAGAAGTAAGAAACTTCAATATGATGATTGTCTTAAGATTGTTGGTTTCTAGAATCAATCTGACAACTAATCAATATCACTGAAATATCACCGATCTAATTGGCCAGGTCGGTTAATATCAGGTGGGAGGTTTTCCGTTCAATAGAACGTTCCTTAATTAAAGAACCACCTTTCAATTACCTTCCTTGGTTAAACACCAATTAGACTGGTATAAGTCAGTCTCAATATACTGAATATCAGTATAACCCCTGTATAAAGAAAATTAATTCACTTATACAGTACTTGGAGTGAGGTACGCTTAAAGCGAATCTCCTTAAGACAATTACGTCCCCCACACCGGTGCTAACGGGTTACTGGACGCTGGTCTCCCAAGATACAACACTCCTTCACGGTATTTGGATAGCACTACCAAATCACCGTACGGTCGAACTTTAGTTAAACAGCACCTTCACAGGATTATTGAAGCAGTAGGACCAAGACAAACTTCAGGGAGAATGTTTGTCTTTACTTTGGAGGAGCACCCACTGTAGAGGAAAGAGGAAGGTAGAAGAATATTCTTCTTTAGAAGTCTCAGATTCAGACAACAATTCTATTAAAGAATCTGTTGAATTTTCTGAGCCCTCTTTCAGAACGAATTTTGCAGAATCTCTTAGAAGTCGCTTCGAAAACTGAGTTGCAGATTTTTCACTTCCCGTTGGAAGTCACTTCGAGCTTGCATTGCAGAAAGCCCACTTCAGAATGCAAAGGAAGAACTTATTTCTCCTTTATTGCTTCTGTTTCTCTTCTGTTTAAGTGTTTTAATTTGAGAAAATGGAGCGCTATTTATAGCGCTCTGGGAGGGGTAAAAGAGTCCGAACCCAACCGAACGGTTGCAACGGTTCGGTCTGAACCGTTGCAATGGTTCGTTTTAACCGGAGCAACCGCCCAACTGTCCGAGGCGGTTGGCTGACAGCTGTTGCGCTGGGCGATTCGGATCCGGGTATGCTCCGCGTAACCCATACCCGTGAGACCCGGTTCAAAAAGAACCGGACCGGGCAGCGCACCCCGACCCGCCCCGAGCCCGGCCCGGCACCGAGCCGCCGCCGCCTGCGGGGGCGCGCGCGTGCGCATGTGCGAGCATGGTTTCCCCCTAATCGCGCGCGAAAACTCTAAGTACCCAAAGGGCACACCCTTTGTTCCCATTTTTCTCTATTTAAACACTTCAAACTTTCATACCATGGCCAATGTGGGACTAAATGTTTTTAGCTACCTTTAGTCCCCTTTTGACTTTGAATTAGGCAAACTTTAGACTTGAATATCTCATTCATTCGAAGTCGGAATTGAACATGTGAATATACCACGTTCATCCCCAATGGAAGGAGAACACACTCCAACCATTATCCAATTAATTCCATCAACGGATCTCGCCGTAATTCAATTCAAAGATTCACATATATTCTTCATATTCCCAACAAGATATTGGGTAACGGGTTTCAGATCATGGGGATTGGGTAATGGGTTTGAGATTAATGCGTGTGGGTTAAATGGATAAGGACTAAGGAAAAAAAGGGAGTAATAATGAGAACCATAATAATCACAATAATAATAAAGAATAATAACAATACAAATAACAATAAGAATTCTAATTACAATGAAATATTATTAGTAACAAGACTACTAATAATAACAATCATTTATAATAATAATAGTCGTAATTAACCATACAATAATAATAATAAACAATAATAATAATGATTCAGATTAACAATATAATAACAAAAACAATATTAATAATAACAATAACACTAATAATAATGATAAATAAATACTCCAAAATGGAATAATAATAACAATTACTACAAATATCAATAATTAATATTAATAATATATAAAGCCAAATAAATATTTAATTTCTTAAAACAATAATAGGTGTGAATCAAGTTAAATAATAATACTAATAAAATAATAAGTAAAGCAAAATTAAATACTTAAAAATTAGAATACAATATTGTTAAGTAGGGATATTACAACTAGTTATTATGCAATAAAAGAAAAGAAAGTTGTCTCTTTTGCAACTTAATCAAAACTCATAGAAGAGAGGTTTTCTCCTGTGACTCACAAAGAAACTTTATCCGTCCATCTACTCGTCTGTTGTCTTCATCCGCGAAAAAGAATAACTCTTTTTTTTTTCTCTCTCTCTCAGCTCCTCTTTCCTTTTTACCTCCTCCTTTTTTCTTCTCCCTCTTCCCTCTCTGATCTGCCTGATGGCAGCGATATGCTGGTGTATTATTATATTATATTATTATATTACTAATACTAATTGCTCTTGGCGGTGGTATTGCGAGCGACTCCCAACTTTCCTCTTTTTCTCATTTTGTGTTTGTGCTGCCCGTTTGTGTCCGTGTCTCGTCACTCTCCTGATTTCAATTCATTCCCTCGATCCGATTCAGTTCCAGCTCTCTCGACTGCCATCTCACGTTCCATCTATTCTCTACTAGGCAATCGCCTCTCTCTCTCTCTCTCTCTCTCTCTCTCTCTCCCCCTCTCCCTCTCCCTCTCCCTCGTTCACCAATAAATCGGAGGCGGAGGCGGAGGCGGAGAGTCCATCAGAGCCCGGCAGCTCCAATCCAATGTCGGACTCGAGGGACAACACCACCAACAACGATCTTAAATCTCCCCTCCTCCCCAATCAGCACAACCAACAACTCATCATTAACATCATCACCGAGGGCGAGGGCGAGGGTGAGGGCGGGCCCCGCGGACACCAGACCACCAACGGAGAAAGAGAAAGAGACAGAAAAATTGAAGACAGCCGCCTCCCGAATCCGTTCGATTTCTTGGGGCCATCTGCGGCTGAGTTCTCTCCGCCGAGGCTCAGCTCCATCGATCCCTTCAGAAATCATACCCCGAGCATCGGTGGGGTTTACGGTTTGGTGAAGTTGGTGGTGACGACGCCTCTGGTTCTGGTGAGGTTGGTGTTGTTTGGGTTGTCTCTCGTCGTCGGATACTTGGCCACCAAATTGGCGTCCCAAGGGTGGAAGGACAGGCAGAGCCCCATGCCCCGCTGGCGTTCCAGGGCCATGTGGATCACCAGAATTTGCACCAGATGCATCCTCTTCTCCTTCGGGTAATCTATTCCAATCAAAGCTGCCTCTTTTATAATTACAATCCCAGTTCATTGAAATATCAACGCTAAACTGCCTCTATTTTAATTTATTTATTATATGTGTTGCTTGCATATTGCAATAATTGGACTTTTTACCTTGTCTCCGTGTGTCTGATTACACTATTAACATCAAGCAATCATTTACCTGCATAAGGGAAACAAATACGTCCTAGCTTAGTATCCCAATGAGCTTGTTACCTGAAGTTGAAAAGCTTCTTGACTTCAGAAATGAGTTATGTACAATACTAGAATTTGGCCTCCCTAATCAACATTTTCATTCACCTAAAACAGCTTCCAGATATTGAATGATAATAAAAATTGAAATTATATTAAAGTGAACTTTTAAGCCCTTTTTTTTTTCCCTCTTGTTCTCACCCTATGAAGCAAAAAGCGACACAAGTCTATGAAGTGCACCAATATTAGACTGGTTACAAGAAAGAAGTACTTGCAACTCAACGTAAATGGCATCCGTTCTACATTCAATGCCTCAAAAAGAATAGCCTATTCAAAATTATCGAATTCCTAATAGTTTATGGTCTGCAGTACAATCCTCAATGCATTGGATTTATCATCAAATTGAACTTATTGGTTCATTTTCTTATGTTGTTCTCTTGCTTTAGCTATCAATGGATTAAGCGAATTGGAAGGCCTGTTTCTCGAGAGATTGCCCCTATAGTTGTTTCCAATCACATTTCATATGTGGAACCCATATTCTTTTTCTATGAATTATTTCCAACTATAGTTGCTGCTGAGTCGCATGATTCCATTCCTTTCGTTGGAACTATTATCAGAGCAATGCAGGTATGTATGCCCTTCTTGGATAGAACATTTTACTGATTAAGCGATCTGATATCCTGCTTCGACTTTATATAATTTGGCTCCTTGATGACAACATTAGTTATACCTTGCTGAAATAAAATTATTTGATGTTTGATCATACTCTTCTGTTTTAAACATGTGTAGGTTATCTATGTTGATAGGTTCTCAGCGGTATCAAGAAAGAATGCTGTTAACGAAATCAAGGTACAATTTTTATGTTTCAGTAGTATATCTATCCAGTTTTTTTTTGTTAATATATTATCTTTCATACTCTTATAGGGAAAATTTTCTTATAGTTTTGCCGAGTAAAACTATAACTTATTTCCTCTCTGACTCCGACAAGCTTCAATCAGTTGCGCTCTAGAAACTGGGAATGATGCTTTCTTGTTTGGGATATGCAATAGTTTAGTTCAAGTCTTAGACCTCTCTATATCTTTCTTGCAAGTGGTGTGGAGACAAAGATCCTATCCAGGCCTCTCTATCTTTTCTTGCGAGTGGAGGGTATTGTATGAAGGGAGGGAGGACACTGTATGTATTAATTCATTAAATGATCAACTATTTGTCACAAATCGTTTCATGCTCCAATTCTGTGTATGTGTGGCTAGTCTTGCTACACTCGATTGACCAATGAAATCTAGTCTAGCCAAATTAGGGCTTTATTTGTTTCTTTTTTAAGCTGCAAACCTGTAAAGGGGCCATGATATGTGAGCTTCTGTAGATCTTTATAGAAAAAGCAAATGTAAAAACTCAATCTTGGAAGAAACAAAGATTTCACTTCCCCAACCTCCTTTTCTTTCTTCTTATATCCAATTATCTTATCTCTTTTCTTTTTCTTTGTTCGAATTCGGAACCGGTACTGATGTGGGACGGGGGAATATAGGGTTTGTATTTTGTAGTGGAGATTTTGTGGAATTGGGGAAGAACAAGAGAAGAAATGAAAGATATGATCGTGGATCGCAGCCTGGATCTTGGCTTCACCGCCTATATGATTCAATCCATGAGGATCAAAATCAATACCCAAAGCAAATAGCTTTATTTTTTCATCAAAATCATTCAATTATTTTTCAAAAATCACTACATGACTATATATAGCTTACAACACGTGCACTATACGTGCAATTATTGATAACATCAAATCTTATCAAATCTAACGAAATCTAACCACATTTAGATTCAAATAACTAATCTCAACCAAATCTAGATTCAAATAACTTCTAAATCTCAACCACATTTATCCAAATCTAATTTATATAAAAATCTCAAATCTACTAAATTTAAACCGTTTGTTCCCTCCATCATTCTTTCCGGCTTGAAAACATTCATCCCCGATGAATGTAGTGGTAGGTAGAAGGTAAACACAATCGGGTTGAACCACATCACGAATACTCAATCAGGCAAAGGTGGTGGGCGGGGAATCCTCTCTGATGCGTTATGACTGCACCAAGGTGGTGGAGGTGGAACTGGCTTCTGTGACTGATCTTTTTTAAAGGATGACAACTCGATTAGTGTACAGGTAGCAGACAAAAGCGCATCCTCTCGGGTAAGAACCGAATCAATTGTACTTCGCACCCTGAATAGCCTGATCTCATGTGACTCTGTCTCCTGTAGAAAGATATGCAAAGGATCATACAAGTCAGGCGATCTCAGGGACACTAGAATTCTCATAGCTGGCGAAGACATCAATAGCTCCATGGTAGACTCCGTTGAAAAATCTACAAGAGTCCCAATAAGCTCTTCCATTTTTGGCTCTGATGCTTTCACCTCTGGCTTTGGCTGTGGCACAGACTCTAACTCAACAATAACTCTGGTCTTGGCTTCTCAAAAATGTCAAGCTCGACAAAGACTGGAGACTCTGGATCTAGCTCATCAACAACTTCTGGCTCTGGCTTTGATTCATCAATAACTTTTGGCTCTTTGTAATCTTTCTCAGATGAAATATAAGGTGTCGAGCATACAAAGCACGAAGAAGATCTTTTAAAATAAACCAACATCAATAGTCGATATGGCTGCATTTCCTCCAACAATAAGCTTTTCCAACAAGCTTCATTTGGGCATAGCGACACTTCTGTTTAGATGTTAGAATAAAATAACTGAAGAAATCTTCCTGATTGCTTTCCCACTTCTCATACCCATATTGATCATCTGAATCCTGAAAACATGGGAGGGCCGCATACATATCCCTTTCCACTTCCTTATCATCAACTTCAGTATTTATATATTTCCACAAAAGTAAAATTTCATGAATAAACTTTTAGAACAAAAGTTCAGAAATTACCCAAGAATCACAATGGTTTGAACTGGACTCAAATCAGACTGAAAACGGGCTCTGAAATGCCAATTCTCTGCTGTGAGAATGGTACCGGCACCAAACAGAAGCTTGTGGATGTCTAACCTGTTGTTTTTTTGGTTACGAACTCTTCTCAGTAGCGCGGGGGCTCAATCACGAACCCAACGCTTCAAACAGATCTCGAAACGGAGTCTGAACGGGTCTGAAACGGACTCCGTACTGAGGCAGCGCTCTTGTGAACAATAACCGTGAATAATAAATTTACTGTTCACTGAACAGTAAATTTACTGTTCGCAGAACAATATTTTTTTAAAGTGGATTTTGTGGAAGGAAAAAGCAGGAAATTCAGCTCTGATACCGAATTGATATGGGACGAGGGGATATAGGGTTTGTAGTAGGGATTTTGTGAAATTGGGGAAGAACAAAGAGAAGAAATGAAAGATATGATTGCGGATCGCAACCCGGATCTTGGCTTTACCGCTTATGATTCAATCCATGGGGATCAAAATCAATACCCAAAGCAAATAGCTTCATTTTTTCATCAAAATCATTCAATTATTTTTCAAAGATCACTAAATGGTTATATATAGCGTACAACACGTGCACTATACGTGCAATTATTGATAACATCAAATCTCACCAAATCTAACCACATTTAGATTCAAATGACTCCTAAATCTCAACCAAATCTAGATTCAAATAACTTTTAAATCTCAACCACATCTATCCAAATCTAATATAAATAAAAATCTCAAATCTATTAAATTTAAACCGTTTGTTTCCCCCATCAAGTACATAGGCAACATATAAAAGCAAAATTCTTCCACTAATTCCTCTGCAAACCGCCCCTACTACCAAACCTGCCCAGCCCCAACACCCACCCCTGCTAGAGAAGGGAGGACTCGTCCTAAAATCTTTTTGCTTGGAATGCTTCCTAAAAACATATGACAGAGAATTTCTTTCCTATTATTAGCTATTTAGAGGGAGGGACTCATCCTAAAATTTTTTTGCTCGGAATGCTTCATAAAATTGTATGATAGAGGAAAACATGTGATTTTTATTTACTATATATTTGGAGGGATGAAGAGAAGGACTTGTCCTAAAATATTTTTGCTCAGGATGCTTCCTAAAAGTATTTGATAGAGAAAAAATAGTTTTTCTATTTATTAGCAATTTGATACAGAATCATGCTTTTAAGGTCTGAATTCAGAGAAAGGCTTCATGCAACGACTTTCCTCGTGTGTTATTGTTCCCTGAGGGTACCACAACAAACGGAAGATCCCTCATTTCTTTTCAACTTGGTGCATTCATTCCTGGCCTTCCGGTCCAGCCTGTGATTGTTCGTTATCCCCATGTACACTTTGATCAGTCATGGTAAGACTTTGACTTGATTTTGGGTTTTTTTTTTCATTATTTAATTATAACCCATTTGGACCTATTTTAGGGGTAATATTTCCTTGGTGAAGCTCATGTTCAGAATGTTCACTCAGTTCCACAATTTCATGGAGGTACAGCTAATGCAATATTTGCTTTGCATACTTCAGTATGTGTTCTATATTTTACCTAGTGCTAACTTTTTTAGGCTATTTGACGTATAGAACTACATTTCTTAATTTGCATTATATGTATTTGTGAGAGAGAGAGAGAGAGAGAGAGAGAGAGAGAGAGAGTGTGTGTGTGTGTGTGTGTGTGTGTGTGTCTATCAAAGAGAGGGTTGCCCCTTGGTTTCACAAGTTTGAAAGTCCACCTAAATCAAATATACCTAAAAACTGATGGTTAATCTTTGTGATTATATATCTGTTATATACGATTACCTAGAAAAGAGAAAAGAAGATGAAGAAGAAAGGACTACAAGATGATTTATAGCATATTCTATGTGCATGAGCTAATTATATAGGACCCTTTTTCCCTGTTTGACCAGGATTGTTTCCACTGACATGTATGTTTGTTTGCTGACTTCTTATATTTTGTTATCTTTTTGTTATGGCGATTGTTATCCAAGTATATGTTGCCAAGTGATAGACAAATGCTTCTATGACCTTGATCGACACTACAGTCGATTACTATAGTGGTCGGATTGACCCTTGTTAATATCACGACATGTGTTCCGCTACGTCAAAAGCATCCCAATCGACCAACAAACCCAGCATGCCAGCAGACCCAGTACGGGTCCAAGGAGAAAGCCTCAGGTCCTGCTTCGAGCCCACACACGTCCCGAGTTGCCTACACGGATTCTCGACTATACAGTCCCTTTCCGGGACCACTTCGATCCGGAAGCATCCAGTCGGATACTCATCTCGGACGAAGCTGTTCCGCTAGATGGAAGCCTTAGCCTTCGAGACGAAGACCCTCCGCGAAGACTGTCGCTTAGGCGCTGATTATAGCTTAGTGGCACGATCGCCACGATTCACGGATTCAGTTACGCTGCCAGATTATCCTCACGTTCAAAATGTTACAACATCCCTATTTCAATGTGGGCTGTTATAGATGGTGACAAATATCTCTGTGCAATGATCCAACAATCAAACGTCACAATATCAGCGGTTATGAGAAAATTGCAACGTACAAATCATGCAGTTATGGAGATCTGAAATCTCCGCGCCCTCAATTACAACTCCAACAAGTATATTTACACCTCGATCTCCATGAAGAAAAGGGTTCGCTTCTGATTACCACTGAAAACACTATACGAAAGCACTATTTCGCTTGCTTTCACTTAAAACGAGAATTCTTATTTTCACGCCTGAGGATCTTCGGCTGGCACACCAGTGCTCCTGACTTGGAAAGTGTTTTTCTTTTTTTGTGTTTTTGGTAGGATCAATCGGGAGCGTCCTACGTCTGTGGCAGAAAATCCTCACCACATTGGTGCTTTCGTTGAGAGCTCTTGAATATACGCTCAGAGTTCTCTCCCTTTCGCCAAATACTGCCCTAAAAATTCCTCCTCAAGTAGCCTCATCGACAACGATGGCCCCTCAAAAGAAGGCCTTTTCGCAGACTGTTACTACATTTGCCGCTTTCAAAGGCAAGAAGATCGTCAACAGGGGCACAGGTTCTGCTGATCACCATCCCTAGAATCCCAACATTGTTCTCCAACCCATTGAGGAAGAACGCTCGTCCCCAACGATCACACTGGAAGGAGCAACCAACGAGCACGAGTCTCGGCTGCCTGCGGAGGATAACTCCTTCAGATGCTATCCCACTTTCAGAAGTGGCTAGACGAGCAAGAGGCGAAGGCGACTCACAAGCGTGAGAAGGCCGCCATATAGAAGGATGCCGCTACTGCGTTCAAAACCAGCTACTCACTCAGGTTGAGTTTCTCTGAAGAGCTCGAACGAGGGACTCAGATGACGAGGGACTCAGATGAGGAGTCCTATACTCATCCCTCACAGCCGTATGCGATGGACACCGCTTGCACTGGAGGCAGCCGAAGGCATTGTCGATCTGCGTCCCTACGCCGCGAGGAACGTTCTAATGAGAGTGAACCTCACAAGCCCACAAAAACCTTGCATTGAGAATTTGGTGGAGATGGTCAGGAAGCAGATCGATGAAGACAAGTTGCAGTCCCACGGTGGGATAGGATCTTCCATCCTGAGGATCTCTGATTCCCTTCTTTCATCGGAGATCATGTCTCATCGATTTTCAAAAATGCTCGTGATACTGAGCTTCGACTGCTATACCGGAGTGACCGATCCTGTGTAGCACCTTCGAGCCCATCAGGTCAAGATGGCAGTCTACTCCCACGACGATCCCCTCCTGTGTCGAGTATTTTCCTTCAGTCTCAAGGGTGTGGCCCTAGACTGGTTCTACTCCCTCTCATCGATCTCTCCGCAGCTTTGAGGAAGTCAGCAACACCTCCTTTCACCAGCATGCCTCACAGCAAGTTTAAGAAGAACAACTACCTCCTTACCATCAAGATGAAGCAGGGAGAGTTCCTAAAGTGCTACATTAGTTATTTTCAGAGCCAGATAGCACTGATTTATGACTGTAGTGATGATGTCACTGCAACCGCATTCACCGCCGGACTGCAACAAACCACCTCTTCTATCATCATCTGGTAAAACATGATGTCACTAGCATGAAGAACATGTCTCGAGCCCAAAAATACATACAACTCGAAGATGCGACGCGGGGCTCAACAAAATGACCTCCTAAGCAGGAGAGTGAAGTGGAGAAGACGAAGAGACCACTTGCTCTTCCGAAGAAGGTGCCAAACCTGGAGTGTGTGGGTTACAAGAAGCGATCCCAACCGAGCTCTTCAGAAATTCCCCTGGAAGTCTACGGAGCCAATGTTGACTTCACTCCGTTTTGAGATTCCAGTCGATCGCGTCTTTAGTGCTATCTATGACTGATTTTGGGTGAGGCATCCAAAACCACTCCGGCCTAACCCAAAAGGCCCCGAAGCTGGCGATTACTGTGCTTTCCATGATAGGATGAGACATCGCACTATCGACTGTCGCTCCCTCTGAAAGCAGCTTTAGAAGCTTGTCAATCAAGGATACCTCAAGGAGTTCATTCTCAACCCTGGATATAGCCTTCAGAGGTTAAGGTGCAGAAAGCAGCTCTCGAAGCTCCGCAGCAAGAAAATCTGACAAGCCGCGTCTTCGTCAGCTACCGCGAGGTGGATGCCATTTTCGGCACTTGCCCATTAGAAGGCACTACTTCGAGAGAGGTCATCTACATCAACGAGGCCCGCAAAAAGCAACTACCAACGGTGCTGATTAGTCCCCCTTTATTTTCAAGTAAGCCTATCTCATTTTTTGAAGATGATGCCTGCGCCATGCACTTTTCGCACAACGACTCCCTGATCGTCACGATGCACATCGACAGCTGTCGAATCTGCAGGATCCTCGTTGACAGCGGAGCAGCGTAAATATCTTGTACGAGAGCGCCCTGGACAGGATGGAATACACTCCGAAGTTAGCCTGGGCAATGATTTGTCCCCAGACCCAGTCAAATTTGTATAGGTTTGACGGGAATGAGACACGCTCGCCGGCACAATCGCGCTTCTGGCCTACGCCGATCCGTACAACATCATTACGCTACGTGATCAACGTAGCGTCCCCTCACAATGCGATTCTCGGGTGGCCGTGGATCCACGCGATGAAGGTCGTCCCATCCAGCTACCACCAGCTCCTGTGATATCCCACTCCGACGGGAATCACAGACATAAGAGGGGATCAAGCCATGTCTCAGAGTACTGTTGTCATTGCCCAGAAGCGGTCCGGATGGTCAGCGAAGAGCGTGGAGGCAACCATCAGTCAAGATCTCCCTCCGTAGAAGCAGAAATAAGTCATCGCTCAATAGCAACCACAGAGCGACGGGGGCAAAACGATGAAATTTTCCGCTGAAGAGGAGGCTCCGTCAGTCGGTCAGAAGAAGATGCTAATCTGGTGTATGTGGATCCATCACATTCAGATCGAGCCCTCTGGATCGGGGCCAATCTTCCAGCAGATGATAAGGTACGATTCGAGAATTTTTCATCTAACAAACTGGATGTGTTTGCCTGGTCCCCCACAGATGTACCGGGAGTTGACCCATTCATCATCTGCCACCGGCTATCCATTGATCCGAAATCAAATCAGTAAAGCAGAAGTCGAGGAAGATGAATGTGAAGTGGTGCCAAGCCCTCAACGAAAAAGTCGACTGATTGCTCCGAGCCAACTTCATTCGAGAGACTCACTACCCAGAGTGGCTTGTCAATCCGGTCTTGGTAAAGAAGAAGAGTGGCAAATTAAGAGTTTGCATCGCTTCACCAACCTCAACTAAGCATGTCCCAAAGACAGCTTCCCTCTGCCGAGAATCAACCAATTTGTGGATGCAACTGTGGGTCATGAGCTGCTCAGCTTTATGGACGCCTACTCCGAATACAATCACATCAAGATACATCCACCGGACGAAGACAAGACATCGTTCATCACTGAGAAATCTACTGCTACAAAGTAACGCCCTTCGGATTGAAAAACACCGAAGCAACCTTTTAGTGAATGGCCAACAAGGTTTTTAAGGAGCAAATCGGACACACCATGGAGGTACACATCGACGACATGCTTGTGAAGAGCCTTCAGTATGCCGACCACGTGCAACATTTGAGCGAGGCGTTTGACCGTCTCCAAAAATACAAGGTCAAACTCAATCCGGAGAAGTGACCTTCGGTTTGACATTCGAGAAATTTTTGAGAAATTTCTGGGATATCTGGTCACCCAACAGGGTATCGAGGCCAATCGACCAGATATCCGCCATCCTGGACGTGAGGTCTCTGACTGTGTCAAAGAAGTTCAAATGCTGAATGGACGCCTCACAACCTTGAACCGATTTCGATCCACATATAAATGTAAATTGTTCTTCCAAGCAATAAAGAACGGAGTAAATTTCTGCTAGGATGAGGATTGTGAAGCAGCGTTTCAAGGCCTGAAGAAGTACATGTCCTCTCCTCTTCTATCCAAACCCGTCACTGGAGATACGCTATTCCTTTACCTCGCAATATCAGAATCAGTCGTCAGCGAAGCTTTGATTTGGGAAGGAGGCGTCCAGAAGCCAGTGTACTATGTCAACAAGTCTCTGCTTGACGCCGAAACTAGATACCAAAGGATGGAAATGATGGTTCTTGCTCTCTTCGTCATCTCGAGAAAGCTAAGCATTACTTACGGTCTTTCTGAATTGTCATGCTGATGGAGCAACCTCTAAAGAGTATTGTGGAAAATCCGTAGACTACCGGGCAGGTAGCAAAGTGGGCCACGGAATTGAAACCATACAACATCAAGTACGAGCCAAGGAAAACAATCAAAGGACAAGTCTTGGCAGGCTTTATTGCTGAATTCACTCCGGGAGCCCCAGCGCAAAAGTGATCACTTGGAAGGGTCAATGTGGACGGAGCTTCAAAGGCAAAGATGATGGTATCGACATCGTCCTGGCAAATCTGGAAGGGTCCATCATTGAGCAGTCTTATACTTTAGGCTTCCCTGCTACCAACAATGAGGTCGAGTACGAAGTTGTTATTGCTGGGCTCAGGCAGCGATACTCAGGAATCTCCGGACCCGAGGTCCGCTGCGACTCCCTGCTGGTGGTGAGTTAAGTCAACGAGGGGTATGCAATCAAGGACGAACAGATGGCGTTGTACCTACAACTCATTCTCAGCTAGAAGTCCAAGTTTTTCCAATGTGACTTTAAGCAAGTCCCTCAGTCGAAGAACCATGCTGACTTCTTGGCTAACCTGGCATCGACAGTGGAATTCTAGTTCAGGAGGGAGATCCCTGTCGAGTACATTGCGAAGCCCAACATCCAGCGATCGAGAGGCAAATTGCTCCACTTGGACACCTCCCAGGGTGGAGAGATCCCAGCATCGCTTACCTGAAGGATGGAGTACTGCCCAACGACAGAGCCGAAGCACAGAAGCTCCAACACTTGGCCACCAGGTACATTCTCCTGGGGGATGTTTTGTACAAGAAGTTCTACACCAAGTTTCACTCTGATCCTTATTTAAGATGTCTCAGACCGGACGAAGCCAAGGAAGTAACGCATGAGATTCATGATGGCTACTGTGGGGACCACGCGAGAGGCGATCCCTTGCTATAAATCCATCAACTAGGGGTACTATTGGTTCAAGATGTTCAGCGACGCCAAGAAATACGTGAAGAGATGCCCACAATTACCAAAGATTCGCTCCTTCTTTAAACAAGCCAATTATGAACCTCTATACATTACGGAGTCCCTGATCCTTCATGCAATGGGGACTGGATGTAGTGGGCCCACTTCCCCGAGCACAACCTCAGTTCCGATTCCTGCTGGTCGCAGCCGACTACTTCACCAAGTGGACAGAAGTTGTTCCTCTCTCCGAAGTCACTGGACAACATGTGATCAAGTTCCTATGGCAGAATCTTGTATGTCGTTTTGGCCTACCGCACACCATCATCTCCGACAACGGGACGAACTTCGCCAGCAAGGAAGTGGCTACTTTATGTGCCAAGTACAAGATCACCCACCAGTTTTCTATACCATACTATCCACAGGGCAATGGTCAAGCAGAGATAAGCAATCACACCATTCTTGACAGTCTGTGCAAGAGTCTAGGCAAGACAAAGGGCAAATGGGTTGAGAAACTTATTGGAGTGCTCTGGGCATACCAAACCATAAAGCGCATCCCCACGGGTGAGTCCGTTTTCATTAGCCTATGGGACAGGCCATCATTCCAGTCGATGTTTATATGCTGACACTGTACATGGAGGAGATCGATTGGGATCAGAACGCCGCTCAGCTCCGATTGGTGCAAGATCAATCCGAAGAGAGGCAGAGGCAGGCCACAGTTCAAATTGCAGCCTACCAACAAGTCAAGGCTGCACATACAAGAAGGTGAAGGCTCGCGAATTCCAGATTGGTGATCTGGTCCTGAAACACGTCATCAAGAGTACTGAAGTGAAATATGGGAAAGCTCGGAGCTAACTGGGAAGGGCCCTACACCGTGGTTGCAAAAGGAGGCAAAGGTTCTTACACCTTAGCCAATCAAGACGAGAAGGTACACGACACGCAAGGGAATTATTTTCATCTGAAAAGATATAATGTATAAACAATCAATTATTTCAATGAAAAGAATAATCATTGTCAACTATTTCTCTCCACTCTGAGCACAAGCATCTGCGATAACACACTTCAATAGCTTATAGCGGATCCTCACCCTGACGGCTAAAGCCTACTCAGACACTCTTTTGGAAGACGGAACTTCTTCTGATGGCACACTCCTACAACCTATAACGGGTCTTTATCCTGACGGCTAAAGCCTACACAGAGACTCCTGAAAGACAGAAGTCCTAACAACACACTCCTACAACCTATAGCGGGTCCTCACCCTGACGGCTAAAGCCTACACGGAGACTCTTCTGAAAGACGAAAGTGCTTCTGACAACTCTCTCCTACAACCTATAGCGGGTCTTCACCCTGACAGCTAAAGCCTACATGGAGACTCCTGAAAGATGAAAGTGCTCCTGACGGCTCACTCCTACAGCATATAACAGGTCCTCACCCTGACGACTAAAGCCTACACGAGACTCCTGGAGGACGGAAGTCCTTCTGACGGCACACTCCTACAGCCTATAGCGGGCCTCACCCAGACGGTTAAAGCCTACACGGATGAAAGACAGAATTGCTCCTAACAGCTTACTCCAACAGCCTATAGCTGGTGCTCACACTGACGACTAAAGCCTACACGGAGACTCTCCTGAAAGACGAAAGTCCTCCAGACGGCACACTCCTGCAGCCTATAACCGGTCCTTACCTTGACGGCTAAAGCCTTCACGGAGACTTTCCTGAAAGACGGAAGTCCTCCTGATGGCACACTTCTATAGCCTATAGCGCCGCAGTGTTCTAAATATCCCCGATATATCCCTGATATTGCGCCGATATTGCGTTTACGGCACCTAGCCGCAATGATTTGGCACATCCAAACCGATATAGCGATTTCACCCAAAATCGCCGATAAATCGGCATGGACCCGATATATCGGCCGCAATTTCGGCGATTTTGGACCCGATATAGCGTTTTACACTCAATATTTAGGTTAGGTATTTGGGTAATTCGAGCGATGTGGCACTGTGGCATTTGTGAAGATTCTACACTTAGATAGTGATTATGCATTTATAAGCTTAATGTAAGTTATCGAGTTAAGTATATGTTAAACATATAAGTATGATGTTTTATGTAGCTTTATATAATTTATGAATATATTGTCTTATTGAAATGCAATTTAAGACAAGAAGATATGTATATTACAGTCCGATTTTGACATCCGATTTTTAAAAATATCCCCGATATGTCCCCGATATATCCCCATCCCCGATAAATTTTCCCAGCCGATATAGCCGCTGTGCCCGCCATTTAGAACACTAATAGCGCGTCCTCACCGACGACTAAAGCTTACACGAAGACTCTCCTGAAAGACGAAAGTGCTCCTGACGGCTCACTCCTACAACCTATAGCGGGTCCTCACCCTAACAGTAAAAGCCTACACGGAGATCCTGAAAGACAGAAGTGCTCTTGACGGCTCACTCTTACAGGCTACAACCTATAACAGGTCCTCACCCTGACAGCTAAAGCCTACACATAGACTCTCCTGAAAGACAAAAATCCTCTTGCGGGTCCTCACCCTGATGGCTAAAGTCTACACAGAAACTCTCCTGAAAGACAGAAGTGCTCCTGGCAGCTTACTCTTACAGCTTATAACGGGTTCTCATCCTGACGGCTAAAGCCTATACGGAACTCTCCTGAATAACGGAAGTCCTCTTGACAGCACACTCCTACAGCATATAACGGGTCCTCACTCAGATGGCTAATGCCTACATGAAGACTCCTGAAAAACGAAAGTTCTCCTGATGGATCACTTCAACAGCCTATAACGGGTCCTCACCCTGATGGCTGAAGTGTGCATGAGACTCAACTGAAGGTCGAAAGTAACAACATAACTCAAATCTTATCTTTGATTAATTGTTCTTACATTAAACAAAAGAAGGATGCCAAGTGCGAGTACAAAAGGTGGAGCTTGAAACTCTGATAAGTCTACATTTTTATTCACTTCTCTCACTCGCATGTCCAGTTCGGGTCCGAGAGTGGAGTTTGTCCAATTCATGACGAAGGCCTTTAACTCCCTGCTTTTCTCAGCGGTGGAGCGTCCCTAATTGTTCCGCTTCAGCTTTCAACTCTATCAACTCGAGTCCTTGCTGCTTAGCTTCCTTTTCCAGTTAACGAACCTGAGACCGAAGTTGGTCACTTTCACGCTACACCTTCTCCAATTGAGATCGAGAAAAATTAACTGTGTTTTGCTTACTTACGACCATCTCATCCAGGCGATGCTTCGCATCCAGCACTTCATTTATAATTCATCCGCCTTGCGTTGAAGAGATTCATTCAAAAGACGGTTTGTGTTCTTTAAATCCTTCAACCACTGTAGTCGGTCCATCGACTTCACAGATGATTGATGCTATTTATCGCAGAGGTTCCTTTTGTGGCCTCCTTATTGTGAGCCAGCTCACAATTCAACTGCGAGATGATCTGGTCATATAACACAATCTCAGTCTCGATGGGAAGATTAATCCGAAAGTGTCCTTCCATTACCGCTCTTCGCCGGTCGCGAAGGAAACACAACAAAGATCTGGGCACCTCACTGAGATCTACACCGATTCCGGACTAGGAAACATTAGGATCATCAGAGTGGGCAGGGTTGTAGCAACCAGCCTGATCATTAAGGCACTCTTCATATAGCCTCCTACATCAAGAGTGCTTTCAGAGTGGCTATGGAAACTCGAATGACCCCCTGGGTTGCCATGAGAAATCAAGGCCAAGTTCAGATTCGGAGAGACTTCCGAACGGACATTCACGGAAACACCAGACTACAATTGACAATCCAGCAAAAAAAATGAGAACTCAGAGCGAAGTTTAAGGCAAAACAAGTGTGAGAAATCTTTACTAATAATTAGAAGGAAATTACAAAGTAAAAACATACAAGGCTCTCACACTCAAACGACACCAACATGGTGTTTGTGAGAAGTCCCAGCCTCAAGATTTGGCTCAGCTCCTTCGATCGTAGCTCCCACAACCGCTCTGGGGGTATTAACTGGAACGGCAAGCGCTTCAGCAGGCATCTTGGAGGTTTTCTGAACCAGAACCTCCTCTTCGTTCCCAAGTGGATACCTCAGTGACTTACCCTGAGCACTGTCACGATACCCCTCCTTGTACTTCATGACCTTGAAGAGTTGCAGATCATTCTGCAGCTTCTCCATGTCATCATCGGCTTGCTTCTCAGCCTCATCTCTCTCAGCGAGAGCCTGTTCCAAATCACGCCGGAATTCATCCATTTCCTTTTGAGAGGTAACCCTCTCGTGCTCCAGCTCAACCTTGGCCATATTCTTCTCCTCGAGGGTGAGTTTGAGATCTCTATGTACTCGCGACAGCTCCTCCTTCAGCTCACGGCAGGCTGTCGACTCACGTTCCATGTGAGCCTGTAGCTCGAGGAGTTTATCCTCCGCCTTCTTCTCCGCGGATATCTCGTCGACCTTCTTCCTCAATTCAGCGAGAGCCCTATTCTGTTCTTTCAAGGCGGCCTGCTGGCTGCCTATGTGTCTCAAGGCGAACACATCCTACAAAAGAAACATTCAAAAATAGATGGAGCACGTCACCAAAGATAGAACCAGAATTCACACTTACCTTGAGAAGATTATTCTCCAATGTCTTCCTTTGCCTCTTTAGGGGAGCGCTTCAAACTCCTCCAGACCGTCAAGGTGCTCTCCTTTACCCAAGGCGATCTCCCTACCCCCACCTCAAGAACAATCCTGAGCCGAAGGTCGAGGCTTGGGAAGCTCGGTCTGAATTCGGAGACGGAGAAGCTACCTCCGTAGGCACCGCAAAAATTTCACCTCCAACTTGCTGCTCCTTTTCCACGGCCATCGCCTCAGGATCGAATGACAACTCCTGCCGAGGTGAAGTCGAGACCCTCTACTGAATGCTCGGGTTAGGGGTGGTCTTGACCTTGGGCCTCATGGACGCGAGGAGCCGAAGACTGTTCGAACAGGGCCGAAGCTACGAGAGCGGCCTCCTTTCTGGGAACGCGCCCCTCCTTTGTAGCGGAGCCCCTCTGCGACTCTCTCTTGCTAGCTTCTCATTGTCGGATCCAAAATTCAATGTTCGAGCCTTCTGAAATCAAGGGTCAGAATACAAAAAGAAATGATACGCATAAGACAAGGAAAAAATTTACCTTTCTGGGAGCTTGGGCCCGGGAAGTCGACTCTGATCTCTCTCCTCTTTTGCAAGTCAACCCGGAGGGGAGCCTTTTTTTGACTCTGTCCCTGCTTCACATCTCCACTAACCTCCACCCTGTCGGTGTCAGGCAAGAGCATTGTATCATTCCGAACCATAGGCGTAGGCATCGGGATGGCTGAAGGCTCTGCGGCTTGTTCGGGTTCAACAGCCAGCTTCAATTGTGGTGGTCATACGAGATCTCGTACAACTTCAATGCCCGAGCCTTGATCTCCTTCGAGGTCGGCTCTGCGACTTGGAAGATTGGATCCATATTCCACGAGTGTGGAACGAGCCTACGATCAATTTTTGAGGCTGCTTCCCAAGGACTGGAAACTCGGACCATGGAGCCATTCCACCCATGATCGGTGTCCACTAACTTGACAATCAGCTTCTGTCAACCACTCCGCGGCTTAAAAAAAGTGAACACCGCTCCCAGTCTTCCTCATCACATAGACGACGCAGAACTCATCAAACCCATATGAGGTGGGGGCATAGGCGCAGCAAAGGGCCTCAAAAGGCAAGACCGTCCGCCATGCGCCCGGTGATAAATGTGCAGGAGAAACTTGATAATACCCAACACACTTCTGATGAATGGGGTTAGAGGCAGAGGTACCCCCAATGCCAAGATCTGGGGGTGAAATACATAGCCCCGGCGGGAGGGGGCACCTTCACATCCGTCGTGGCAGGGTAGAACTCCATTGTAATCATCAACGGCTGGCGACCGTGATACCTCATCAAATAGTTGCTAACCTTCTTTTGGCTAGAAAGGATAGATGGTTTGGGATCAAAATCCATCCCCACTCTGGTCCAAGAAGCAGATCTTTTCCCCTTCTTCTCATTGACAACGCCCTTATGTTTCCTTCTTTCTTCGGCAACGGTTCCCTTTGTCATTCTGAAGAAGAATTAAAGGCCTGAAATTCTAAGCACAAAGATGGGAGCAAGAAGATTTCGGAAACGAGAATTTTGAAAACCCAAAGTTAGGGTTTTCAGAAGGATCTTCTCTCTGAGTATTCCCTCCATTTATACACTGAGAGATGACTGCAATGATGACCTCGAGTTTAAATCAAAGCGTTGCGGTGTCCCCCTTGATTCGGATTGAACCGTTGTACATATCCCAACAGAGACTAGCAGTCTAAGTGGCAGTTATCTCTCTACAGCGCACGCCGATCAGACACATGATTTGACAGCTGGCCATACAGAGCAAAAGTGGCATTAAATGTGCAAGATACGAAGAGATGCGTCGATTGCATTTTCCTGACCATAAGACGACAAACAAGTCTCGAATAAAAAAAAATAAAGTCGATTATCCTTTCCCACCTTCCTGATCGAAGACTCCGGAAAGGGGGAAAGCAGGGGGCATTTGTAGTGGTCGGGTTTTGATCCTTGTCAAGATCATGACACGTGTCCCGTTGCGTTAGAAGCGTCCCGAGGGACCAGCGAACCCAACATGTTAGCAGCCCAGTATGGGCCTAAGGAGAAAGCCTCAGGTTATGCCCCGAGCCCACACACGTTCCGAGCCGCCTACACGGATCCTCGACTATCAGGCCTTCGATCCGGAAGCATCCAGCTGGATGCTCATATCGGACGAAGTTGTTTTGTTAGATGGAAGCTCTGGCCTCCGAGACGAAGACCCTCCGCGAAGACCGCCACTTCTGCGTTGGTTACAGTTTAGCGGCACGATTCCTACGACTCTCCAATTTATTACGCTGCTAGATCATCCCCATGTTCAAAAATGTTATGACGCCCCTACTTCAATGCGGGCTGTTATGGATGATGGCAGATATCTTTGCGTAATGATCCCAACAATCAAGCGGCGCGATCTGGGCTATTATGAGGAAATCGTAATGCGTAAATCATGCAATTATGGAGATTCGAAATCTCCGTGCCCTTAATTACAACTCCAACAGGTAATTTTACACCTCGATCTCCATGGAGAAAGGGGTTCACTTTTGATTATCACTGAAACACCATACTCAAGAACTATTTCGCTTGCTTCCACTCAAAACGAGGATTCTCATTCTCACGCCCGAGGGTATTCGGTCGGCACCACACCGGTGCTTCTGACCTGAATGGTGCTCTTTCCTTGTCTGTGTTTTTGGCGGGATCAATCGGGAGCGCCCGATTGTTTGTGACGGAAAATTCTCACCACAATTACCTTTCAAGATATCCTGTTACGAAGTTACCCGCATATTAGTTGGGTAAGTTGTTGAGGTGAAAAAGATGAAGAGAAGATGGTACACCCTTAAGTAGGGTTTGATAGTTTATTTATAGAGAAAAGAGTACATGTCTTAATAAGATTAGGAAAATACAAAATGTCCTACTAGGAGTAGGAGAATCCAAAATAAAAGGAAAATCCTATTACAAAGATATTTATTCTATTTCTACTCTAATATAAGTGTTTTTCACATTTGCACGCATGCTTATATATCTATTTAAAAACATTGTTGCTCCAAACAAGTGTTCCCCCACCTTATATAGGCTTATTTATGCATTTAGCATATGTTGCTCCAAAATATTATGCACTTAAATGCATGTTCTTACTAGAGAAATATTGTAATAGGAACTTTCTTTTATCTTATAGGTGGAGTACCTACCCATCATTCTGCCACCTGAGAGCAAACAAGAAAGTGTCGTCCGTTTTGCTGAGCTGGTGAGTAATGGGCAACAATTTGTTTGAACCATGTCACTATATTCTTGCATTCTCACCAATAAAAGAATCAAACTAATGTTCTCAAAGTGTGTTGACAAACTTCACCTTCCATTTTAACAACTATCAAACTGTCAAGGTAACATGGCCCTACAGCATTTTTGTGCAAACTAAGACTGGTATTCTAGATGTTCCGAACTTTATTATATATTACTGTTTATTGTTTTAGTAAGTGAAAGTAATGGAGCCAGTATTTGAGATGGTTAGTTTAGGAGATTCTTATAAAGTACTTTTGTTCCTTCACTAAACTTAATGTGCTGAATCCAATTGATGTAGGTTTTGGACTGTTAACACTTGAACATGTACAGTTGTCTCTTATGACTCCACATGGTTAATGAAGATAGCTAACTGTATGTCTTTTAAATAACATTGCTGACACCATCAGTGTTTTAAATGTCAGCCGACATTTCGGAAATGTCGTCCGACATTTCGTTTTCAAGCCCTCACCGCCACGACATCCCCACCCGCATTTGAAATGGTATTTTGAAAAATGTCGGCCGACATTTTCCCAAAATGTCGGCCGACATTTTGGGAAAAACCCAATATGTTGATTGGTCTTAGAAGTTGGAGCAATTGAAAAATTTTAACAATGGATTGGTGAATATATGCAAAATGTTTAAATTAATTATACATATCCTAAACATATTTATGTAGTTTTGCATAAGTTGTGTATGTATTATCTTGATAAGAATTTTTAAATTACATTATTTAAGACATCTAGGATATATATTTGTTATCCGTCATGACGTCCGAAATTTACTAAATGGCCCCGAAATATCTCCGAACTCCGAAATCCGACATCCGATTACGACATCCGACATTTCCCTGATATCCAACATTTAAAACACTGGACACCATCATGGAAGTATAAGCGTGGAAATCTCCCTTATAATTTGTTTATCATTAATTATTGGAAGTTAACACTTCTGTCAAAGATTTTAGTAAAAGATCCTTGTGAGTGAGTTTTGAACCACTTATCTTAATATCTAACTCGCAGCAAATTACTGCTCACTGTTGTTTTGGCTCAATAATTCAAGATGATAATCAAATACCAGAATGATTGATGAGTGCATGGGGGGCCAAGTTTTCCTGGAGACACCAACTGTTTTTGCTTGAATTTTGCATAGAGGAATGCTTGAAATTCAGTCAAATGTAGAGCCTAATTTGCATGTTTTAATTTGAATGCAAGTTAAACTTTTGAATTTTTACTTTTAACACACACATATGCACACACAGAGTCGGAATCAAATACATCAACAATGTAAAAGTAAGCACTTCAAAGAAGGTGAATCATCTGTTTCAATTAAATTGGCACTCTGTTCTGCTCTGCTTCATCTACAGCATTTAGACTGCCTTAAACTGAAAATGACATGATTTTCACATTTATTGCCTATACACCAAGAGGTCACGAACATATGGCTGAAAGTAGGAATCAAATCTATTGCATACGTCGTCATCAATTACCTAGAAAGTTGCTCCAGTTTCGAGATAATTTATTTCCAATTAATCTGTTAATAGGAAAACATCCACATTACTAAGACATTTACAGTATGAGAAGCTATGTGCTTCTACTGCATGTGTACATCTCTTGCCTCCCACTTTCTGGTGCGCATGGGCTGTTGACTTTGAACTGATATTAACTTCTCTTGGTTCTTTTTTCCTCTTAGGATTTATTAAGCTACACTTGCATTTTATATTAACATACTTGATGATTCTAATTCCCGTATATTGGTTCTGGTAGAATCTCCGTTTGTTTCCCGAGGAGCAGAACACGTTTAAACATTTCTTTGTTATCTTTAATGAGTTGCAGTTATTTTTCACCACATATATTTTCTTTAACCCCTGCAGCCGTATATTAATTAAGATTAAGGCAAGCTGACTGGTAGAACTAAATTACGCTTTTGTGCATGCCACTCATTCTGCAGACTAGCTATGCTATGGCAAGTGCACTAAATGTTGTACATACATCTCATTCTTATGGTGATTCAATGCTTGTTACAAGAGCTTCAGAACTTACAAGAGTAAGAAACATTTCCTACCTAGTAGAATTCGTTTCTCCCCAACCGTTTTTGTTGTTTTTCCTAATTCTTGTTCCAGAAAGTTTATGATTTAATTTTACATTGTTTGAACGCCCAGATTGTGGTCTGTTCTAATGCTTCCCTTCCCTTGATTTCTCAGAGACAAGAAATTAAGTAGTGTTTGTCATGCTTATGCTAGCTGTGTGCAATACTGTATATTGATCAAGTCTGGAGGGGCATCACCCAAAAAAAAAACACAAAATTCTGGCCTGGTACTTATAAAATATGTGAATTTCAACCATTTGAAAACTAGCGTCATCGTTCTGTTCAGTTGTAGTGTTGTCTATTTCTAAATTGGATTAGTGCATATTATTTTATTTAAAAATAAGAGAAAAGTAAACAGACGAGTTGATTTTTTTTTTTTTTTTGGTGTGTGTGGGGTGCGGTGTGGGTGTGTGGCTTTTTTTTTTGGGTGTGGATGGGGGCTGGGGCTAGACATAGGTTTGTGATAGGAACTGTCTTAAGCTTTTCATAGTATATACACATCCACTTATATAATTTTTAACTTCTTGACTGTAAAAAGAATAAATTTGGTAATTTAAATTATTTTCCCTACTTTAGATTTTGCATATGCATTAGAAATCTTAGATCTTTTTCTTTTTATTGAAGTATATATACATATAGTTGTCTAAAATTAAAAAAAACACTAAGTTTTGCCTCGAGAATAATGTAACTTTTGAAAATAGTTTTCAATTATTTTTAATTGAAAATATGCTCTGCAAAGACCTTATGGCAGCCATATGACCTGCAGATTCATACAGTACTTACACACTATGCCCGTAAAATTTCTATTGGTCACAAGACCTGATAATTGTGTATGCATTGACTCAAAACACATATAACTATAAAGTGATAAAGCTAATCCACAACTTTGTTTTATTACTGTTATTTTACTTGTATTGCAATTTTCGATATATAAGTTTTCTATAAAGTAACAAAACACTCTTAACATCACTTCTTTTACTTATTTGAAAATTGCTGATAGGTTTCAATCTTACAGAGTATAACATTACTGTAACATAATATAGAAACCTATTAAGATTACTGTCATGGATTAAGACAGATTAGAACATTAATGTCACTAATTGATTGATTATAATGCTCAGGAAATAAAAATTTCAGAAAAAAGAGAGCATATTCATACAAAATTTTAAGTTAAAGAATCACGTCAAAATAATGATGAAAACCAATACCCCTATTAGATATCAATCTATAAAATCCCCAACAAGATCCCTGTGAATGAAGTTTCTAAAATAATGAATCACAAATCATGAAGTGGGGACAATCAACAATTAAATACATAAAAACATATAGATGGAAAAAAAAAATGAAGTGAGAGAAAAAAAAAGCAAGAAACCGGGAAATTTTGAATTAAATTGGAACTTACATTGGTTTGTGGCGCTTTCAAGGGTAGGAAGTGGAAGAAGGCAGAAGCTGGAAGGAGCTGACATGACGTCATGAGGAGCATATTAGATATCAAGTTATGGGAAGGGATTTTGTTTTTAGCTAGTAGATTAGCGGATTCGATCCAAAATATAATGAGATAGATGAACCCATAAAGAACCATTTGTCCATTTTGTTTATATGTTACAACGCAGGTTAACTCCGACACCACCCAACCTGTTCAAAACCATGTCTAATGGATGTCCATGTTGGACACAGTTATGGGACCCACTTAAAAGTGTTTGTGCTTTATACAGTTCAAGGTCGGCATCTTGCCATATAAACATGGTCAATTCTACCTTGAGAATCTCGACTTCAATTGCCCCCGCTTTCGCTGCGTTCATTTTGGTATGCTTTAGCCCCGAGCTTCAGGATTTAGAAGATTTTTTTTTTGACATTGTACATATCATTTTCATATGTTGACGTTTATTGTTATCATTAAGGTTTTAGTGTTAATTTCTTAGTTTCTATATTACTTATGGAATTTAAAAGTTTTAATTGTTTTCCTAGATTTTTTTTTTTTGTTTCTACTATTTTTACTTTCAAAATATCTATGGTTCTTCTTGCCTCTAAAGCCTAAGCCATGCTTGCTACTTTGCTCCATTTACTTTTCACAAGATTGGATTCGGGTTTGATGGCATTTAGTTTCATCGTTTATAGGATTAGAGATTTAGAGTTTATATGAAATTGCATTTAGACAATTTATTGTTATGAATCTTGATGTTACATCATACTTATCCTATTCTTTATAGATAGACTTAGAGATAAACTTGTGTCATTCCGGAAGGATTCGAGGAATCGAGGCCAAATCCTTCCCACTCAAATACAATCATACGACATTCGAATGCAAGATCTATTCCATTGAAGTTGTCTACATTATTTCAAGTAACTAAAAATCAAAAATCATGTATTTTGAATATTTTTTGGCCATTCATCAAGTAGGCGTAAAATGGATAGCTGAAAATAGCATATTTCTTAAATCTACTTCTTTAGACATATAAATTCTCAATCCGACCATTTCATTATGATCTAAACACTTAAAAACCCTCTCATAGCAATTTTTGTTAGATTTCAAATATTCTACACCGTTAAACTAACTAACTCACTATTTTGGTCGTCCATTTTGCGCCTACTTGATGGATGCAAAATACATGATTTTTTATTTTTAGTTACTTGATATAATGTAGATCAACTTCAACAGAGTAGATCTTGCATTCAGATGTCGTGGGGTTGTATTTGAGTGGGAAGGATTCGGCCTTGAATCCTTCCGGATGACGCAAGTCTATTTGATGTGGGACAAATGGTGGATTTAGGGTTTGTGGTGGGATTTTGTGGAATTGAGGAAGAACAAGGATTTGGGAGGGTTGAATATGATCACGGATCGCAATCCGAATCTTAGCTTCACTGCTTAAGATTGAATCCATGGGGATTTAAACCAATACTAAAGCAAATAACTTATCAAAATTTTCATAATCATTCAATAATTTTAAAGATCACTACTTGCTGTATGTAGCTTACAACACGTGCAATTATTGATAACATTAAATCTAGCCACATTTAAATTCAAATAACCTTTTAAATTCAATCAAATTTATCCAACGCTAATTTAAATAAAAATCTCAAATGTACTAAATCTAAACTGTTTATTTCCCCATCATTCTCCCCGATGAATGTAGTAGTAGGTACAAGATAAATACAACCGGGTGAAATTGAACAGCATCACGAATCCTCAATCAGGTTAAGGTGGTGGTTGGGGATTCAACACTGATGCATTCTGGCTGAACCAAGGTGGTGGAGATGGAACTGGCTTCTGTGACACACCGGCTGAAGTTGGCGGTAGCTTGAACAAGATACGTGCAGCATAAGAAGGCAACCCAGCTCCACTGAAAATTAACTCACATACCCAGGCACCAATCTTCTGTGAACCTGTCTCCTGTAGAAAGATCTGCAATGGATCGTAGACATTAGGCGATCTTAAGGATATAGCTATTAAATATGGCTCCATGGTAGGCTCCACTGGAAGATCTACAAGTCTCAATAAGAGGCTCTTTCACTTCTGGCTCTAATTTTGTCTCATCAACTTCTGAATCTGGCTCATCAACAATGTATGGCTCGACGAAGATTGGAGGTTCTGGATCGGCTCTTCAACAACTTCTGGCTCTGGCTTATCAACAACTTCTGGCTCTGCTTCATCAACAATTCTGGCTCTTTGTAATCTACCTCAGATGAATAAAGGTGTAGAGTATACAAAGTACGAAGAAGATCATTTAAGACAAACCAACATCAATAGTCGACATGAGTGTCTTTCCCCAACAATACACTTTTCCAACCAGCTTCATTTGGGGATAGTGACACTTCTGTTCAGAAGTCAAAACAAAATAACTAATGAAAGTTTCAAGATTGCTTTCTCACTTGTCATACCCATAATGATCATCAGAATCCGAAAACACGGAATAACCGCATACATATCTCGTTCAACTTTTTTTCCATCCCCATAAGTATATATGTATCAGCCACAAAAGTAAAATCTCATGATAAAAATTCAGTACATAAGTTCAGAAATTACTCAAGAATCTCAATGGCTCGAACTGGTGTCAAATCTGGTTGAAAATGTAGCCTGAAATGCTGATCTTCTGCTGCAGGAACAGTACCGCACCAAACACGGTTTATGAAAGTCGGATCTGCTATCCAACTGCTGTGAAATCTTTTCAGCAGTTTCGGGAGTCAGTCACGCATCTAACGCTTCAAACTGAACTTGAATCAGACTATGAACGAGCCTGAAACTGACTCCGAATTGCGGCTGCGCTCTGCAGTGAATAGTAACCGTGAACAATAAAGTTACTGTTCACGGAACAGTAAAGTTTTTTTTGAAGTGGATTTTTATGGAAGGAAAAAAAGTAGAAAATTCAGCTCTGATACTAAATTGATGTGGGACGGAGGGGGATTTAGGGTTTGTGGTGTGGATTTTGTGAAATTGAGAAAGAACAAGAGAAGAAAGAAAAGATATGATCGTGGATCGTAATCCGGATCTCGGCTTCACCGCCTATGATTCAATCCATGGGGATCCGATCCAATACCAAAGCAAATAAGCTTATCAAAATTTTCATAATCATTCAATAATTTTTCAAGATCATTACATGGCTATATATAGCCTACAACACGTGCACTATACGTGTAATTATTGATAACTTCAAATCTCATCAAATCTAATCACATTTAAATTCAAATAACTCATAAATCTCAATCAAATCTATCCAAATCTAATTTTAAAAACAAATCTCAAATCTACTAAATCTAAACAGTTTGTTTCCTCCATCATTTTCCCCGGCTTGAAAGCATTCATCCCCGATGAATGTAGTGGTAGGTACATATCTCTATATACTTATATATACTATTATTTTATTGACGTTTCACGGCATATCCATATCCTAGGTTTGTAAGATTTTGCATATCCTGCATATTTGTGTCTTGTCATCTTCATGTCTATGCAACATGGACACAACATTTCTAGTCCAGGTACTTCTTACATGTACATATGGATCGACAATACATAATCAATATACTTTGTTTGTTAGGGAATAGTAAGAAGATGATTAGGTGTGAATTTTTTTTCCCTTCAAGTTTTCTGTGTGCAAATACATGTTTTCGTTGTGATATCATTCTTCTTGTTTAACACTGTTGCTTTGTTGTTTTATTTTGCAGGGCAAATGTTCAAATTATCTGGTAGAAATGGCATCTGTTGAGAGTGTGAGTCCGTATATCTAAATAATATACATAGTAGCTCTGATGAAAATAATCTTCATGGTTCATTCAGTTTTAGTGAGTTATTTTACTTATAAACTCTTATGATTGAGGAGTAGAGATAGTAGTCCTACTTCAAAAGTAACAACATCAAATATCTAATCCCAAAATTTTGGGGTCAGTTACAGCCCTATAGGAATCTTTTTCTTCCATCCAGCTCTGATAAAGGTCATCTCCTCAGTTAATTTATCAGCTATCATATCTTTTTTATTTACTTCCATCCATGTTCAAATTGGGCTTACATCTAGTCCTATTCTCATTAACTACAATCTTATCACTTTATGTTACTTAGGGCACTTATTGAGATCTCTGTTAACTATTGCAAGAGTCCCAACTATCCTAAGTGATTCTCTGTAATTTTATCCTCGGCAGGAGAAACCTCTAACTCCTTACAAATAGATTCATTTCTTATCCTATGTCTTGGTGTATTGCCACTCATCCATCTCATCATTCTCATTTCTGCTACATTATTTTTTAGGCATGTTGTTTCTTAACTGCCTAACATTCTGATCCTTATGGCATTGTTGCAGAAATTTTCCCTTAAACTTCATAGGCATTCTATGATTGTATAAACCTCCATAGGCTCTTCTTCACTTTAACCATCCTGTTATAATTCCATTGAACTACGTCTTTTTCAATTTCACCATCTTGATGAATAATTGATCTTGATAGCAAAAGTTGTTTGTCCAATGTAGTCTTTAACCATCAGTGTGTAATATATGCTCATTGCTACTCACAATTTTGCTAAAGTTACATGCCATACATTCTATTCTTGTGTTGTCAATTCTAAATTCTTTAGATTTCAAAGCTTGCACCCTCTTAGGAAATGTAAGTTCCCTTTTGTAACCCAACTTCTTTAATTCATACATGTCATTGGATGGATTGTGCAATTGTCTCAACATTTTGGTTATGTTATAATCTTTTCTGAGTTACACATTTTGTCCATTCCACATGAAAATTTTATACCGTGGGGACTGATTGGATAAGCTGTCTGTCCACATGGAATAGGAAACCCCAGATAAATCAAATTGTTTCTCCGGTTCTTCTTATATAATTTGACAAAAGCTTTGGAATTGCTTGATTTTGTGAGGAAAAGGTATTGTCCAGGACTCATTTCTCCTTTTCCAGGAACATGAGACAGTGTAAAGACCCCACGGATGCAATGCAACAGTTTTCCAAAGCATACAAACACTGGGAATATACTCTTACACTGGGAATATACTCTTTGGGATTTTCTTTTTAATCCTTACTAATTCATATTGAATTACAGTAGAAACCACCCCAAACCAAATCCCTGAGGTACCAAAGTATCCAAAGTGGGCTTCAATTCTATGCTTAGATGTGTTTGCTGTTAATAAACCTTCTAGCTTGTCATTACCATAAATCATATTTTTAAAGTAAAATGTGAAATGACATTATTTATGCTTACACTCTCTGCTTAATGAATACTGACATTCTATTTATATTTCTACAGTCATTCGGCATAACCACATCTAAAGCCATGGATCTTCTGGATCAGTTCTGTGCTATGAACCCAGATTCAAAGTAATTCCGAAGCATTCCTTGTCTGATCATTTTCTAGTTTTGTTTTTGTTTAATTTGATAAGGAACTTGGAAATTAAGCATGTAGTAAAGAGAATAATATCTAGCATTATTTGATATTTTTTGTTTAGAGAACTGGTCATGTTCTATTTTGATTCTCTTGCGATTTATCTATATGCATGGGTGGAAAATTGTCTAGACCTGTAGTTTATTCAGTTTTGTAATTCCAATCATTGTGTGATTTCATTGGAAAAAAACAGAATTGAGCATTAATAAGGAGCTCTTCGTAGAGTCTGATATCTACCGAGGTTATGTACCAAGTCTTGCTTCTGAAACATTACTTGATATTGCAGTACACCACAATGCAGGGGCCATTTTTCTACAAAAATGATAAACTTTTCAAAGATATTTGATTTCTTCTATTGAAAGTTGAGTTACGTAAGATCATATGTAGTGGTTAGAAAAATATTCAGGTTATTTTGAACCTTTTATCACCATACCAATCCAACCCCTCTAATTACTAGCTTATCTCTCATGCAAGGTAGAAGTCATAATATGATTTGTATTCATGAACTAGTTATTGGAGCATGCATCCAGGACTTCTTCCCTTTCCAGGAAGCATGAATGCCTGCATTCACTTGTTATATTATATGCTACATGGTGGTATATCATTTTTAACAAATTTATCATACCCCTCCACCATCTCCACAGACATAGTGATTGCCTATGTTGCATGAATTCGAATATATATGCTGACACGGACACGAAAGGACATAATAACATGAGAAATTGTGAAAAGTACAAACAAAACAAGCGATGCTTTGTAGGTGATTGCTGACTAATGAGTTCTCATGAAGATTGTTCAGTTTGTCTTTAGTGTCTTAACTAATATAATGGATATGGAGATGAAAATGGGCTATATTTCCAACGAGAAAAGTATTGTATACCGTGTCCGTTTCTAACTTGGGAATGCATGCCTTCCCTCGGCATGCATAATATGCTGTACAGAATTGGCACATGTAACATGGGAACTGGGAAGATGAACAACACTACCCAAAAAAGAAAAGAATTCAGGGAATGTATGCATAAATTTATATATGTAGATTTATACGTATATGTATACGTGTACATAACATATATGTATGTCTATGCATAGCTAAAAATAATTCTCACAGCTAGATACAGTCCAAAACAATCAACCCGTAACGTCATCAAGAAAACACCAAAATTTTAAACATAACAAGAGTGCGCTAAACCTAGGAACAACTTTGCCAAAGCCAAGGGATCCCCGTTACAAACATTATTGGGACCCGGATCAACATCAGAGAGATCATCAGAAGGAGCCACATAGAAACATCAATATTAAAATTACATGCATAATATTACTAACTCTTTTTATAATAAACTGCAAACGAGAGTGACACATCTCAGACCCGACACGGACTCGGCCATGATAGATAGGATATGGGTCCATGTAATACTTGAACCCGCTAACCTAATGCCTCTGATAAATGCATACCCAACCAGGACCTGGTCCCGCACTTGTTCATGAAAGGGTCTGGCGTCCTGGTCAAGTAGTAGTACCCATACCCAACCCAACATGATAGCAGTGCTAGCCTAGTCTGCTCCTGTTATTATACAGAATACCCAAGTAATGGTAGCTTTCTTTCAAGACTGTCAGATTCTGTATAGTATTGTATACTTTTCAGTAGATATAGGATAAAGGCTTTGTTGTTTGTTTGTTTGTGTTGTAGTTTTCTGGATTCTTGATCCTCTCTCTCATTCTCTACTATGCACTCCTGATAGTACACGATGATTTGACCTTGATGAATGCCTTCATGAGTCAATTGATGGATCTTTTGACAAGCAGCTAACATTTTATAATCTTAAATGTCTTGTCTGCAGCGGACGTGTTAAAATTCATGACTTTTTGAGGGTATATGGATTAGGGTGTTGTCGTCTCTCCGAGAAGGTTAGCTATGTTTCTCATACTATTTGCGACATTCATGAACTAATTTAGCACAAATATATAGTCTTCTTTTCAAGGATTCTTTCCCCTTTACCACTGTATATAATGCAAGCTCTTAGGGGGTTGCCTAAAGGACTCATGTATTATTACCCGATGTACACCCTTGAAAATGGAAACTGAAGTGGGTCCGAGTGCTATCAAACCTGAAAAGGAGTGATGGTGTCATACTTGAACAAGGTATTAGGAACAAAAAGAGACTATCTTTACAGGCTTCCAGAATTACACACATGCGATGCACATGCCCGAAAACTAGTTTCTGGTGATCTTGAAGAAAATTTTGACCACCTTTTTTTCTTTTTGCCTAAGTTATCGTGCTTTTGGATTGTTTTATAATCATTGTTTTAACATGATAAGAGAGAGTCTTGTTGCTTTATTCACTTCTATAAGATTCAACATGCATTATTTCTTTTGAACCCATTCATTCTTGTTATTCTATCCTTTCATGTTGTGTGTGCGTTCATGTTTTCTTATGACTTGATTTGAACGAAAAGATAAAAACTTAAAAGTCATTTGAAATGAAGTACTCATGTTTATAGCTTTTTGTCCTCCAAGTTTCATACTCAACACTTTGAGCTATTTCATTCAATTTTGTTTTAAAGTCAGTTTTAGGCTTTTAGCATTTAAAATTTATTTATGCTTAAAATAATACGAGCTAAAGAATGAAATGGGAGATGCTCTTAACAAAACTAATCAAATACATGTTTTCTATCAAAACGACATGCTTCTTTGTTTTTCATTATATGTGCTGAAGTTGAGCATGGCTTGACAATTGGCCTCTTCTATCCTTGATCTTTGGTTGAAGCCTCTTTGCTTATTTTGCTCCCTGAGTTTCAGAAACTCATTCCATTTAGTTTTCAGTGACACACGGAAATATTATCCACCAAGAAGTTGATAGGAAGAGGATTTTGTAAACTAAATTGCAAATTGGGCGGTACAACAAATAGACGTATCCTTAATTCTTTGGTTCAATTAAATGTCAGATTGACTTTTACTTGACGACTTAATCATCTGTAAGTATCTAGCATGGGCATATGCTTTGATCAGTTTCTTCTGATATTGTTTTCTTAAAACCATATTGTTGGGACAAGCTTTCGTAGGTTTATGATGGCTCTAGTGCTTTTAATTTCATTTCATTCATCTATCTTCAACTTTTGGATCTGGTTTTCGAAACCTAAACAGGTTGTGTTCTATTCCTTACAGATTTTTCACTATTTAGACTTGGAAAAGAAGGGATCCATCACATTTCGTCAGGTAATGTAATTAGTACCCATTATTTATTTATTTCATCTGAGCCTTTTCCCAAAATGGGGTCAGCTATGTAATTTAACTATAACTTGAGAAAGCCTAATATACAAGAGTAACCAAACTTTATGTGCAGCTATAAACCTGAAGTCTACCCTCTAAGTTATGCCAAAAACCCTATCTGAGATAACTATTGATGGATTATTGTCTAAACGAACAGATCTGTAAGATTCTAATGACTCTGCAAGTTATCAGCTACTGATGAGAATGATCTAAGCACACTGATTACCGCAACTATATAATATTAATACATACTTAAAATATCATAACTAAATGAGCATCGATGAAAAGGATTCTAGAAATTTTCTCATTCTCATCAACTTTTTCACTCTCTTTTTATACTTGTTTGATCTGAATATCATTCATTTAGTTTATCACGCTTCTGATAAATTATACATAGCCATATATTTCAAAATTGATACTTAAGCTTTGACATCTCAAATTATAAGGACTTTTATCTTCATTTCATTATGCAAAAATTATAATAACCTTGCCCAACTTCCCCCATTGTGCTAGGTTATTCATTCTGCTACTTGAGGAGAATAGAACCATGATATCCTCCTAAACAATAAATGTTCTGGTGTGAAGCTTGTTTCATTTTTCTCTGGAAATCTTTTGAGTTTTTTTGTAGCATGAAGAGATTGTTTAGTTTCTGTATGAATATTTCAGTTACAAGAAAGGGTAAAAATACACCAGCTGCTTTTACATTCCTCTTATATACTCTTATACGTTCATACCAGTCTAACTTATTTTTACTCTTTGGCGTTGGGTGTGTGCACCCACGAGTATGTGTTTGTGTGTGTTTGCTTTGGTGTGCATGCATGTGATTGGGTGCGTGATTGTCAAGCCTGTACGTGCATATTGTGTGTTCATGTGTAAGTGTGGTCGTGTGCCTGCTTGTGCATGTGTGTTGTGTGTGCATGTGTGAATTGGGTGTATGCTTGTGCGTGTATGGCTGCATGTATGTTTTTAGTTATGGAGTACATTTTTCTCGAACATGGAAGGAAACCAAGTACTTCACAGTTTTGTGTAGTTTGTAAGATATGAACTCCCTAAGGGGGAGCCATTCCTTACCATGTCGGTTTATTTACATGAGCAAAACATTTGGAGTTTTTGCTCTTATGCAATTACAAGTCTGCTAGCAGAATTGAGGGCTTCAAGTGAAAATAGTTTTCTTTTCAAGTTTGGTATAAAGAGTATTATCACTCTGAAGTGACCAGAATCTTTCCGTTTCTTGATTCTACATTCCCTGACATTTGTGCTTGTTCAGGGATAATTACACCACGGCTCCCTCCCTCACCTTTGATGTGGCTATAGCTATTCTCGTAATTTAGACTTGTCCATGTACTTTGATAGTTTGATGAACTGTGGGTCTGTTTTTCACACTCGGGACTAGTTGTTCTTTCTCCGCCTTCTCTTTGTCAGGCTATCTCAAATATTTCCTCTGGGCTCTGGCTCTGTGATGTCTGTAAATAAATTTGACAACTGAGATTTTATGGACGAGACAAGTTTAAGGTTCCTTATCCTTGTTCCCAGAGTCTCCTGGCTCCTGAATCTCTCATCTCAGATTACTCTGCAGGTGCTAATATTGGCAATACAATGTTTCTTTCATTTTTTATGTTTTTTCCTATTCCTTTTTTCTTTCCCTTCCACTGAAAGAAAACACTGGGAGTTGCATTGTTATGTTTATCAACGATGCTATCTGCGCACAGAGTGCAATTGATGCTTGCATAATTCAGCAGCATATGCTTTGTTCTGCCTCACAACAGACAACTACCTGACACAAGAGTAATGCATGTAGTTCTTGCTTGGATCAGCACATGTGAGGAAGCAGCCATTATTCTGGAATGCCTGTGAAACTGCGTTCAGTAAATGCAGTGATGATCGTGGTGCTGCAGATCATATATCCTTAAATCACGTAAGCATGACAGCATTCACTATGTTCCACGCAAAACTGTTATTACTTCACTTGTGCTATTTAACTTGTTGTCTACATGCTTGTAGCTCGGTAACATAATTCGATCAAGTATGCCTCATACAACCGACGAAAGCGTAAGTAAACATATTTCTGTTCTGACTCCTCGTGATTTATCAACATTAATAGACATGAGAAATTTGACATTCCACCTGTGTGAGGAGTGACTGTTGGTGCTTGAAGATGCTTATACTTGTCTTTTGGAAAATTGCACTGTCATGGTTAGAAATCTTACATTTATTTCCTTGGTAAACTTTGATCGTGTTTCATGGCCATCCTTGCTGCAGGTGTATCAGCTGTTTTATTTATTTGATGTTGATGGTGATGGAATAATCGGCAGAGATGATTTCATGATGTGCCTAACAAGGAACCCACTGCTCATTGCAATTTTTGCTGCACATGTTGGGTGAAATCAGTCATACTTCTCATTAGCGTCTGGGTTTGGATTCCAGCGGTCACCATCAAGCTGCCTATTTTTGCAATTACACAACATTTTTACGGTGGAGCTATTTTGACAGAGAATCAGTGTGTTGTGTATCAGTGGAGTGTGTCAGTGCCATTTTAAGTGATGGGTCGTGTATTAGTTGGCCCTAAACTAGAAATGGCCAGAGATTAAGCTTCATGTAAAGATGCAAGCACATGGAGACAATGAGCTTTATTGCTTGCATTGCCTGAAGAATTACTACTCATTTATTTTACATAAAAAACCATACAGTATTCAATACAATTGGGCCAAGACACAGAGTCTTATGGTGGTGTATAGGGGAGTCTTCCTACATTATGGCGCACTCATCCTCCCCCAGATGGGGGCGTCCGAGCTCCTTGAAACCTGTAGAGGAAAACCGAAGGAAGACACAAGAAATTACTCCAAACAACAAACAAACAAACAAACAAAAAAGTTGATCTCAATTAACCCTAAAATGCCCACAAAGTGTTAAAAAGTGTTGAGAGATTATGACAAAAACTGCAGAACAGGAACCATGCTTATATGACCACCGTCTTTTGTCTGAAAGGAAAGAGTCTTCTTACCTCAGGGACAGTGATAGGCCTAGAGCGACCGCTAACTGGTGATTGTTGCGAACTCTGTTGTTGTGGGCGCTGGGTTTTGTCACTTTTGTTGTTGGAACGGCTGCCCAAACTATTGTTGTTGAAGTGCTATGGCAAGTTGGAGATCAGAACTGACTCTGGGTCATTTAGGGGCTGTTTGGTTAGGTGTGGAAGTAAGGAAGTAATACTAGTTCCCTCTTTGGAGCTTGAGAAATTGGTTAGTGAGTTTTCGGTGTTTGGATGTTGTTGGGAAGTGTGGTTTGAAAAATTTTATGTCTTTTCCGGTGTTTGGATGGTAATGTGAAAGTGAAAGTGGAAAAGTTGACCACAAAGTTGATCGCAAAATAATATTAAAATAAAAATTAATTAAGAAAAATAAAAATTAGATTGTAATTAGAATGCACGTGAGATGATTTACATGATCACAAAATTAATTGTTTTTTGAGTTATAACTTATTACAAATGAGATTTACATGACCACAAAATTAACTGTAGCACCTTGGAAGTGAGGAAGTGATTGTGTAAAAGAGAAAAGAGAAAAGGAAAAAGAGTTTTCTCATTTTTCTTTTCCTGTGTTTGGATAGATAGGAAAGTGAGCAACACAGATCTACATGTGTAACAAATATTAATGAATGGATCATTAATAAGTATGAAATGTGAAGTGGTCAAAATTTTACCCTTATAGGATGATGACACGTGTCCCAGCAACCAAGAGTTTTCGTCACTTTGGAGTGATTTCAGAAGCCGCTCTTTTCCCTGAGGACGCTTTCATCCCGGCAGCTCCAATACTCCCAACCATCTCGAAGCTCTCCCTGTTTCGGAGACTTCAACTCCGCACAAGATAATCTCAGCAACAGATCATCCCTGATTTTCGCCTTCAGTTACATCATGAGTAATAGATCATCCATGATCTCCACCTTCAGTTATGTCACGACAACATATCATTCATGGTCTCCGCCTTCAGTTACGCAGCATGATTTTCTTCCATGTTCATAACGTGAAACATCTTCCAGCCTGAGCAGTTATGGATAGAGACTGATTTCTCTACATGCAATCCTAACAATCAAGCGCCAATTATCATGGTTGTTGCAACAAACCTACACGTGCAGATCATGTGGTTATGAGGATCACGCCCGCACCATCTGCCCCCATACACACAGATTTAATCAAGTATAAATAGACTTTCTCCTCCAACGAGAAAGGGGATTGGTGACTTTTTTTGGAATCCTTTTACTTCCATTTAAGCCCAACACTAAGTCTCTGACATACAATCTTTGTAAATCCTGTGACCAGTGGATTATAGTGGATTCTTCTCCTCCCCAATTGGATTTTTCCCGATTTGAGTTTCCATGTAAAATCTTGTATGTCTCTCCCTTTTGGTGTTGTGTATTATCTTTATTTACACAGACCCCATTTTCCTACTCTCGTTTGTGGTATGAATCGATCGTCTGATCCCTCGCGACGGAAAATCTCCACCACAAACTGGTGTTTTCATTGAGATTTAAGTCCCAACACTCAGATTTCTCTCCTACCAAACTTGTTCTATAAAAAAACCTATCCGACGAGTCATGGCCCCGAAATAGCAGTCGAACACCGGCGAAGGGAACACCTCCAAAGAAAAATCCATTGCCATCGCTGGGGGCATCATCCCCTCGAGCAGCTTTAACCTCAGCCCCATCGTGAAAGAGAATATCTTCACACCTTCACAAGGGGCAGCCGGAGACATACACCAGCCATCAATGTATGAAAGCCAATTCCTCCAAATGTTCGCTGACATGGAGGAGATGACGAAGCAGTGGACCCTATTCGACCGGGAGCGGGAGTAAGCAGCGCATGATCGAGAAAACGCAGCCCGTGAACTGGAGGAGATGAAACGTCTAAATGACCAACTCCTCGCCTAGATCACGATCCTTTAAAACACCCGAGGGCCGCCTCCATCACCAGCAAGGTCACTGATATGGAGGCCCAAAGTGACGAGCATATTTCTCAAAGCTAGAGGTGACACAGGTTAGCTTCCCCTACTTCCTCGGAACAATCTGAGGGCAGCTCAAGTTCATCTCGTTCCCACACAAGAGATCAGTATGATCACTGTCGAAGAAAGATAGAGGAGTTCGTTTGTCTCCAAGATCTCGACAAGTTTTGTACAAAAGTAAGTCGAAGAAGTAAGAATACCGCATCACGGCAGACTCAGAGATATCGCCACTGATGCATCTAACTCCCCTTCTCCAAGGTCATATTGGAATATGAATTTCTCAAGAAGTTCACGATTCCAACCTTCGACTGCTATCCCGGTCAGAGTAACCCAGTTCAATACCTCTGCCACTATCAGGACAAGATGGTAATCCATGCCAGGAACGACTCCATCTTGTGTCGGATCTTCCCTTCTAACTTGAAAAGAGTAGCCTCTGATTGGTTCTACTTTCTTTTGCCAAGATCAATCCGCAACTTCGAGGATCTCACCAGGTTGTTCCTCTCTCAATACTCCTCCCACCAGGAGTTCAAGCAGAGTAACCATCATCTCCTCTCCGTCAAGATGAGACCTTCTGACAGTCTCAAGGCATACATTGGCTACTTCCAAAATCATCTAGCCAAATTACACAACTGCAGTGAGGACACCATCGCTCTCGCTTTCATCAGCAAGCTACGGGTCACCCATCCGTTGTACAAACATCTGGTAAAGTACAACGTCACCCGTTGGAAGAAGGTCCTGTACCGAGCCCAACCGTACATCCAGTTGGAGAAAGCGATAAAAAGCTTTGCCAACCCATCGTTCAACCGCGGCGACGACGGAGCAAAACCGAAGCTGCATCATGGAGACCCCTCTGTCGACAACCAGGGTCGCGGGCAGAGCGCTTTCAAGAAGCGACCATTTTTGCACCCACAGCAGAGCCCATCCGAGCCTACTGGGTGGATGAAAACTTCATCCCGCTGAAGCTACCAATCCAAGACGTCTTCGAAGCCATAAAGGGTCAACCCTGGGTGAAACATCCGAAAGTAAAGCAAAACGACCCTGCTCGTCTCGGAGCGAAGGACTACTGCTCCTTCCATGACAACAAGAGACATCAGACTTCTCAATGCCAATCCCTCCGTAGCAGGGCTATCTCCGAGAGTACATCCTCACACCCGAAGCCTCCTCCGAGACAGAAAGATGACAGGAGACCCTGTTTTCAAATTGACCACAACACATGGTTGCATAATACAGAGCGATTGATTAATACTAACCCGACAAATAAGAACAGGAAAGTTCCTCTAACGGATAAAACTCCATGTATCTCATTCAATTTTTATGTATTTTATTAAAATTATTTAATAAAATACATTCCAATTCTTAATGGCTTTCCTACATACTGATCCAGGATCCGCGAAACCTGCTCATCGATCATCACTCGGCCAGCGTACGAGCTCTGTTCTCCGGAATCATGCTATACGTCCGAGGGATTCCTTCACTCGAGATCCAACAACTTCAACGTCCGACTTCCGGCTCTCTATGTCCTCCACATGATCTGTCAATCCGCTCTTCAGCCCCCATGCGACTAACTCACAGTGCATCTTCACCTGGAATCCTCTATCTGTGTGTTTCGAGAAAGGAAGCCCCCACTCGAGAATGATTACGCAAGCAGCCGCCTCCGGGGGATCTCTCAGGGTCATCCCTGATTGGGCAACTGCTCTCCAAAAGGCTCATCCCAAATCAGCAACTGCCACCCTTACGGCTCATCCTGGTGGGTAACTACTGGAAGGTTCATCACCATCAGGCAACTGCCATGACTCATCCCCAATTGGCAACTACCGTCCGAAAGGTTCATCCTCAATTAGATTACTGCTAGTTTGTTTGTGTTCTGAAGAGGAAAGCCCCTACTCGAAAAAGTGCAAACACTCATCTCTTAAGGCTCATCCTTAATTGGACAACTGCCTCGAGAAGGCTTATCCTCAATTGAGCAACTGTCTGCCCAGCTCATAGCTGAGGGCTCCTCACATTCGAAATCTTGTGTGTGTGTGTTCCGAGGGAAGCCCCGCTCGAGAACAATAGCACCAATATCAGCCTCCAGGCTCCCCTTGGCTTGCCCCCCGAGTATAGCAGCCAACCGAACAGCCCAGTCCATCTTTGCGACTGAAGTCCTCGCTTCACTCGGAGATCAACTTTTGTACGCTCAGAGATGGCGACATCATATGGAGACGGTAATGCAGACACGTCACATTCTTGCCATCTGAAAATCAGGCCTCCGAAAGGGCATGATCATGCTGCAACACAAACCAGGCAATATTTAAATATGACTCAGTCATTTCTATCACGAAATACATGCAATTAAATTTCATTAAGTTTCATTATATCGTTACATCTGACAAATAGAATGCATGAAATCATTTATATCTATATATTTACACTTTTGAAAAAGAGATATAAGAGATCTAGAAACTTATTCAGCCATCATAGCCAGGGCCCTGATACAAGAACAACAGAGATTTATTCGTCAGAGGAGATCTCCCGGAAGCAGCCAACCACCATGGCTCCCTAGCAGACGAGCGTAAGCCTTGACAGCAACTCATACGCTTTAAAGGCAGCCAGACAAGCATCGCCCACCGCGACAGTCCCCAAGAAGCCTTTTAAAAGCAAGGCAACGACGTCTGACTAGATGGACTCCGACAAAATACCTCAGAAGGAGAAAGCAGCATTTCTCCACTTTGGTGTTCTGAGGAAGAACATCAAGCTCTGGGATGAGAAGCAATTCACTGGCACACCCAACCGAAGAGCTCCCTCTTTTCCTTCTTCGTACGTCCTATATGGAGGGAGGATTAGATTCTATAGAACGATCCTCACACCCTAAAAAATGAGCGGCTCAGAACCAGATCATCAGCTCCAATCGAAGCGTGCCACCAAGCAACCGCCCTCGACAGCGCAGCCCTATCACAATGGCTGATATATTATGAGAACTCATCACAACGACTGACATATTGCGTCAACCAGGCTCCCAAACAACCAGCACTCCACCTCCATCCTCTCTACCTTTCATTTCTTCATCTGATGAAGAGGAGAAAGGATGCATGGCGGCTCGACAAGACAACAAAGAAGGAATTCAGAGACATGTTTCTCAGAGGGGACGTTACTTCCACCCGAAAGATCAGCTTATTTATAGATGGAAGAGGAGCCAAACCATCTCCAATTCAAATTTTCGATCCCAAAAAAGCTGATTCACATCCCGAAAATTTCAGTCAACCAAAGAGGCATGATAGCAACCACTGCTTTCCCTCGGTCTCAGTCATCATGGCACGGGATCCGAAGAGACGCTGGTTACCAATTTCAAAAATCCAAATCAATCGACACGCCAATTGTCAACCAACAGCGCAATCTTCGTATCAATCCAGAAGATATGCATTAATAATCCAGATCTTCCCCTGTCATAAGTATCAAGTCAAGCCTAAGACACCAAGGAATATCTCACCAAATTCGTTCTCCCGACTTATCTTCCGCAGGCTCTGACAAGTGAAAGAGTGGGGGCCATCTGTAGTGGTCAAAATTTGATCACGTAGAATGATGACACGTGTCCCAGTAACCAGGAGCCTCCATCACTTTGGAGCCATTTCAGAAGTTGTTCTTCTCCCCGATGACGCTTTCATCTCGGCAGCTTTGATACTCTCAACCATCCCGTAACTCTCCATGTTTCGGAGACTTCAGTTCCGCATAAGATAACATTGGCAACATATCATGTATGATTTCCGCTTTCAGTTACATCACAACAACATATCATTCATATTCTCTCTCTGTTTCGGAGAGTTCAGTTCCGCATAAGATAACATTGGCAGCAGATCATAATGATTTTCGCCTTCATTTACATCACAGCAACATATCATTTCTGATCTCCGCCTTCAGTTACGTCACAATAACAGATCATTCCTGATCTCCGCCTTCAGTTACGCGGTCTGATCTTCCTCCACGTTCATAATGTGAAACTCTCCAGCCTGGACAATTATAGATAGAGACGAATTTATTTGCATGCAATTCTAACAATCAAGCATTAATTTTCACGGCCATTGTAACAAATCTACATGTGTAAAACAAAGCCGTTTTTCCCCGCCTCCCACTCTTGAATAGTCCCACGGCTGCCGCTGCCAGTGATTTGGTTGGTTGGACCCTTTTTAGCTGCACCTATCTACTTCCGTCACCTTGGCGAACTTGCCTCAAATAAATACAACAGCCTGCTTCTCTCACATCTCAGAATATTTTATCCTGCAACACCAACACCAGGAGGCTTTCAATTAAAAAGGGCAAACATGATAGATGCTTTCAGATATTACAGTTTTTCATATACCTTAAACTAAATGCAACCCAAATGTCTCGGATTATAATGTATCAACTATCAAACAATATCTTGCCTTACTAATTTTTCCGAGATGGACTGGACTGAACCACTTTCATGACAGAGGTTTTCACGCTGGATTGGACCGCTTTCTCTAATCACCTCCGATAAGTTACTCTGCTCTGTTGCTACGTAATGCTCTTCCGACTAAGTGCTTTAGGGTGATCTTCCGCTTCCGAGAGTCCACCACTCTGGAAGCTCTATCGCTCCGTCCTTGTCATCAACCTGAAACTCTAAACTCACCTAACGTCATGACCCGGAAAGCTTCATCGTCGTTCTGGGATCATCGTGTTGACTGTGTATAATGACAATCCATCAAACAATAATCCGGCTTCACAATTTAACAATCTCTTACTTGGAGAATAATTATTGTCACATCATCAATGCTCTCTCTCTCTCTCTCTCTCTCTCTCTCTCACACACACACACACCAACTCTCAACTCATACTGGCATTTGTTGCGACTCAACTCTGAATCTTCACCCTAGAGGACCTGCGTAGGCTGAGCAGGTCTTCAACTTCTCTGTCATGATCATCTTGGTCAGCATGTCCGCAGGATTCTGACTCGAGTGTATCTTCACCAGTGATAACACATCATCCTTCAAAAAAAATGCAGATGAAGTGGTACCGCACATCAATGTGCATGGCTTTGTTATGATAGACTGGATTGTTGGTAAGATTTATAGCACTCTGGCTATCACTATGTGGTGACGGAGTCACCTGCTCCTTGTCAAGATTTTTCATAAAATCTTTCAGTCATATCAACTTATATCAACTTCTTATATGCTTCTTTCACTGCAACATATTCAGCCTTCGTTGTAGACAAGACAACTATTTTTTGCAGCCTCGACACCGAACTCACTGCTCCACTTCCCAAAAATGAAAATATGACAAGTGGTACTCTTTCAACTATTGACATCAGCTGCAAAGTCGGAGTCTATATAACTCTGCAAATGAATGTCTGTGCCATCATAACACAATGCCATATCTGAACTCCCTTTCAGATATCTCAAGATTCACTTTACTGCTCTTCAATGCTTCTTCTTGGGATTGCTCATATATCTACTGACAACTCTCATTGTTTGAGCAATATCTGACATCGTGCAGACCATAGCATATCTCAAGCTGCCCGTTAGAGGTAAGTTCACCATTCTATTTTGAGTGGTGATCATATCTTGATGAAAGGACTATTATATATTTACTTGTGGGGCTCATGCTGATTTTCCTTGACTTTTTTTTACCAACCAAATAAGAGTGATGATGAAAAGAAGCTGAACTCACCTCTTTTCACTCTATTTTCCTTGCTAACAAACAAGAAAAAAGGCAAGAGAGGAAAAATACTTTTATGACCTGAATTGTGACAACACTTTTTTTTTTCTTTACTTTCTAACAGTCAAACATGCCCTTAATCTGAGTCAATTCGATAAGAAAAGGAGGATGGAATGATAAAACCTCAAACGCCACCCTTTCCTTTTATCTTCTCTCTCTCTCTCTCTCTCTCTCTCTCTCTCTCTCTCTCTCCCCCCTCCCTCCCTCCCTCTTTTCCTCTTTTTTTTAATTTTATTTATTTTGGCTCTTCTGTTTATAAGGCGTACTGTGTTCTAAAGCATGTGATGTGATGATCTCGTCCGTTGGGTAAGCAATTGAGCTCATCTTTGCATGTTCAATTTGTCGAAGGCTTGCCCGGAAATCTTTTTTTAGTAAATTAATTATAAATATACAAAATAAAAATGAACTGGGTAGAAATAATATGCTATAGATATTATTAGAAGATACCAACACTCTTTATTATTATAAGGTAAATTTGAATCTTTTGAGAAGGATTTGAGCATGAATCCTTCTCACTCACTCAATGTTACAACACTCAAATACAAGATCCACTCTGTTGAAGTTGATTTACATTATTTAAATTAAATAAAAAACTCAAAATCAAGCGTTTTGGACACTTTCTCTTATCTATTAAGTAAGTGTAAAATAAACGGCCGAAATACTGAGTTGTTTAGTTTAGCGGATTTAAAACCTAATAAGAATTGGTGGTGTGAGAATTTTTAAATATTTAAATTATGATTAAATGGTCATATCGAGAATTTGCATGTCTAAAATTATAAAATTATAGATCTAAGTAATATGTTACTTTCGGCTGTCCATTTTAAACTACAAAACATTTAAATTTTAATTTTTAGTTACTTTGAATATATAATATATATTAGTTTCAACAGAATTAATTTTATATTTGAATATTATAACATTATATTTATTTGAGTAGAAAAAATTTATGTCCGAAATATTTCTCAAATTAATGTTCTCTCTCTCTCACTGTTATATATACGAGGGACTGTGGTGGGAAATTATTTGATTATTAAGCTGGCAATATAATGACGGAGCGGGAGGAGATGGTGCCTGCCCCCTCTCACCGCCTCAATTCACGAATCATGATGTAACAATTATATTTATTATTGCCGGTAATACTATTTAATGTCAAACCCCATCCAGTGATTGTGTTTTGATTGATAAGAAATTACGATTTGGCTTTAGTTGACTGTTCGTTTGTGAGAAGGGATGGGAAAATGTATACTGATTGAAATTATTATTCTCTCTTTTTTAATTACGAACAAATTGCCAGGTAACTAATGTTATAAAAAAAATAAACATGAAATAATTATTTTAGGTGGCAAGCTCATGTTGCTGCCTTCCTAGGAAAATTATTTATCCCCTCTTTTATCTCTTTTTTTATATAGTATATCTTCCATAACAGTGTGGAGAAGATTTCTCTTCGTTCAAATCTAACGGACTTTTGAAATGAATGAAACAAATTCTTGTAATGAATGAAGAATCTAAATCACAAATTGAATAAATAAATTAGAGGGAAGGATGAAAAACAGATGTATATAGATTTCAAGAAGTTTGGTCAAATTGATAGAAAATAAGATAAATTTATGAAATAGGGATTCAAACCGCAACCTTTCCATAATGATAAACAAGTCTCGTACTATTTAAATCCACTCAATATGTTTCTCTTCGCATACAATAATGAATCTAATAAAAACTTGCGATGACAAACAATATTTTTTGTCGAATCCATGGAGTAGGAGTAATCTCAATTGTGATTCCACTAAGAATGAAAGTAGTTGAAAAGAAAAAGTGGCCCTGAATGTCACAATTCTTTAGGTTTCCAAATCAGTATTAAAAAAAAAAAAAAAAACCTTATTAAATCGAACCTTTGATCAAAAGAGAATTATTTGGCAACAATAAATGTCTAATTTGTAACCAGAGAAACGAGTAATTAATAATTTTAACAAATATGCCAACAAAACCATATTTCCTTCTATATATTTCTAAACTAATAACTAAAAAGGCATTGCACACCAATTTATGCATTTTTTGCATGTATTCCGAAGGAGACTCGAAGGTCAATTACAACAAGAAGAAGAAAAAAGGATATGCATAATTAAGATAAGAAGAAGTGAAAGAAGAAGAAGAAGAAGCAAAAGCCACTAAAAAAATATTTTAGATTTTTAATTGAGAATCTAAAATAAAAGGAAGGTGTTGGTTAGTTTAAGGTGGAATTAGAAAGGGAAATTGCGGCAATTAAGCACTTCTTTCCTCGTAAATGACCCAGAGAGGAGAAGCAAACGGAAAAAGGAATTAAAAAAAAAGACAAAGAAGGGGAGAAGAAGAAGAGCATTACAAAAGTCAACTCTTGCAATAATCAACACAATTTATGTTATGTTAAAAAAATGAATAAAATATGAAGAAAGCTGTTTCAGTTTGATTAGAAAAGGTTTTACTTATTTTTCTTTTCCTCCATAAAAAAATTGCAGGCATGAAAGATAATGTCTTTGGGATTAAAGAACAGTATTCATTTTTATTAATAAAGATAAGTGATTTTAACAAATTTATCCTTTTTCTTTTTGTGCTGGAATTTATTTTTCTGAATTTATCTTTTATGCAAATTTTGTGGCAAGATGGGGCCAAGCGTTCCTGTGAAACCATGATGCATCTGTTTCTACGGTCACATGGCTTAGTGGGTGCAATATGGTCTGTTTAGTTGTCGTAATTGGTAAAGTCATTTACAGTTGTAAATGAATTATATGTTTGTAAGTTTTATGGTGTTTGATTGATAATAAAAAATTATAAATAGGAAAGTGTATTGTGTTTTACGGTGTTTGGTTGTCGTAATGTGTAAGTCGTAGGTGGAAATTTTAGCACAAAATTAACTATATGGTGATTTAAAAAATTTTAATATTGCAAATAAATACTAAAATACTAAATATTAAAAAATTAATATTAATATAAAAAAATAATACAAATTTGCATGACCACAATATTAACTGTAATTGAGCTGTAAGTGGGTGATAATTGGGTTGCAAATGAGTGATAGTTGAGTTGCATAAGTCTTTTACGAATTACGGTCCAAACAAACGTCGCAGTTGTAATTAAATTCTAAGTCATTTACGAATTACAGAGTTACAGCCCAAAAAGGTGCAACTCATCTAGATTCAATTTTATTTATTTTATTTTTATTTTATTGGGGAGACACACACACTCTCTCTCTCTCTACACTCTCCTCTTTCTTTCTTCATATTTTTCTTTTTTAAATTTTTTTCTTTACATGTGATATATTATTATTATTATTATTATTAATGTACTGCATAGTAGAGTAAACTGAGAGAAGAAAGAAGATTGAGGGGGAAGAGGAGGAGGATGGGGGATGAAGGAGGGAGAAAGGGTGAAAATAGACAGACAGATAGACGAGCACTTTTTATGAATGAGTCAAGAGAAAAAACTTTAATTCCTTTAATTTTTTATTATTATTAAAATTAACAGAAGAGTAATTTTTTCATGCAGCATCGGCCTCCTCTTTTTTCTACCCCTCTCAACTATCTCGTCCTCTTCCTCTGCCTCTCTTGATCAATCGATGAGTTTCACACCGATAATGGTGACATACTAGTTACATTATTATTATTATTGTTGTTAGCCCCAGCGGTCCTTCCGTCCCTGAATCGCTCCTCCTCCTCCTCCTCCTCCTCCGCTGTCATACTCAAAACAGTTTTCTTTTTCTCTTAAACATTGTATTGTATTCGTACCAGGAAAGGTAAAGAAAGGGAGAAAAAGGCGAGGCCTCATCATCGAGATCAAGATCTAATCTAACAAGCAGATCCAACAGGTAACACTATTATTCTTTTAATCCCCTCACAAGGCAAATCTAATCTAATCAAATCTCATTCTTAGCTTTAATTTTTTTTCTTTTCAATTTCAATTTTGCTCTTGATTTGATTCTCTAGGGTTTGGATCTGGCGGCAATGCCCGCAACGAAGCGACTTCAACGGAGCGGAGGAGGATGCCGTCCTCCTGTGATTCTTCTCCTCTTTACCTCCATCCTCGCCGGCCCGCTGCTCTTCTTGGCCGCACGTGGGAAAGGCATTCGAACCCCCATCCTCCCCCAAGGTGAATTGTAGCACTAGCATCACTCATCTCTCTCCCTCTTTCTTATCTTCATTTTACATGTTACATCCATCATGACTATTTGTTTATCTTTTTTTTTTTTTAATAGGATTTTGTATTTGCCTTTATAGATTTACCTAAATTCCCCTCCCCTTCCCTGAGATCTGGGTTACTGAGCCTAACCCCATTGATTCCCTGCTTGTTTTTTTAATCTTCACCATCTACTCTCCTATATCTGATTTAATGTTGCCTTGAAACTTAGCTCAGGCAAAGATCAGGCATATGAGTCAGTCAGTCAGATTCCTCTCTGCGAAAATATTGTTTAACTTTTTGTCCCTTCTGTTTTACCCTCATCTGCTTCACTTCACTTCATCGCTACTACTCGCCTCAAGAATCTATCTCCCCCACGTAAAATGATAATAACACTTGTAACTTGTGTCATGGCTTATGTTTGCCAGAAGCACACCTGTTTGTCTCGGCATCATAATTTGTTGATCTATATTGAAGTCATGTGAATCAATCCATTGAGCTATGAGGTACGTTTCTGTATAACATTGTTCTAAAAATCGGATTAATCGGCCGATTAATCCTATTCAGTGACAGCCCGCTTAATATTACATTAATCGCTCTGATTATGCGCTCGAGCGATTAATCGAGTCTAAAACGATTAATCCCCGATTAATGCGCGATTAATCTGATTAATCCCCGATTAATCATTTAGGTATTTCATATGTTTTTTATTTGAAAAACTTATCACTTTGTGTGTGTTGGATCGCTAAGTAGTTTATGTTGTGATCTTGATAATTTGATAATAATCTTATATTAAATAGTAGATGAACTGTTATTTATTAAATAGTAGATAAATTATGATATTTTATTATTGTATATTTTGCATAAAGTGATACTTATATTTTATTGTTTTTGATTATTTTTCAATTAACTTATTTAGCAATCTTTCTCCATCATTCTTTAAAGCTTATTATTTTGATTGATAAATTGACTAATTTTTTTATTTATCTTATTTTATAAGTAAGTTCTTTGATTTATATTTATGTTGTAAAGTTTGAAATCTTGGATTACTAATGTGAAGAGATAACTTCTTTTACTTTTTTCTTTTTTACTATTTATTCATATTGTCTTGTTCATCATATCATGGTTTATAACTTCACATCTAGATATTGTCTTGTATAATATTTAGGTATTTTCAATAATTAACTGTATATATTCATGTGTAGTTGTGTATAAATATAATTAAATATATTAAAATTTTCAAAGACGATTAATCCCCGATTAATCTCCGATTAATCCGATTAATCATTATTCAGTGTTGGACCGCACGAATAATGAAACCGATTTTTAGAACATTGCTGTATAATATCTCACATCTTTCTGTACCAAAAACACCGAAACTCAAATGATTCCGTTTTTAGTCCAATCCCTCTAGGCTCGACTTGTCAATGAATTACCACGCTTTATTGCTCAACCATTCACCCAATGATACTTGTATGATTTCCTACTGCAGCCTCCATGAGACACTTTATTGTTGCTATTGATAATGTGGCTGCCATCATGCTTGATAAGCAAGAAATCCAGGAAGAAGCATTGTTGTGGTAGATTTATGGACTCGGTTAACGCCATGCTTTTCATATCTCCTCACTTCCTATTCTCTCCCCAGTTCATACTCATGTTAACCTGCATCCATGGATCACATCTGCCATTTTCCTTCTCGAGATTACGAACTCCCTTACAGATACTGGTTATAACATGCAAAATTTGTTTTTGCACCTGTTTAATATATCAGGGGAACTTCCAAGTGAATCCTAGGATGTCTGTTATGTTTTTTTCCCAATTTAAGTGCCTGCTGCACTGTTTTAACTGTGGAGAGCTGACTTGGATTTTCTCTCCATCCATAGTAGATTCAACCAGCCAAGGCCAGACATTTGGTCAGTTTATTCAACCGTTTTCAGCTTATGAGGGTTTGCACTAAGGGGTTTTGTTTGGATAATAAACTCACACTGCATCCTTATCTAATGGGTGAACCCATTTACATCCGCCTTGAATGTGAATAGCCTTTTGGATTCAACTTGCTGGAATCCTGATTTCTAGACCATTGTAGCGATGTGTTCCACTCATTGATCAAGATTTATGTTGTAGTCTAAATAGTCTGAAGTTACTGCTGATATCACCTTCAAGTTACGTACTTGATTATATCTCATGTGATTAGAAAATATGAACATGATAATGTCATGTTTCATATATAGTATCTAGATTTGCAACAGAAGAAATAGTTTATTCCACGGAGGAGGCCTAACAGTAAATCAACCGCATTCCTATCATGAAAGATCCATGTCATGACAACTAAAAATATACACATATGCATGTGGCACTTATGTGATATGATCATCGAATTATCAATTCCAATCTATATATTCTTACAGGTTCAAACTTGAGACATGGAATCATGATTTGAATTCTAGAGAGAGGCTTTGTAGAGACCATCCTAAGAAAAGAAACATTAAGTTGCACATAACACCCAAACTGTAAGGTTCTTGTTTATGATTCTCTGGTCAATTCCTCATTTTTATTTTAGTGGGGTTTGCTGTTATAGATCCTCCAAATCATGCTTATGTGCATAATGTTTGACTTCTCCAAGTCATTTGTTTCCTAAAGTGTGCCCTTATTTAAATGGTAATCCTTTCCTAGACAGGGGGCATAATGACATGTCCAGACATCAGTCACGTGCACCTAACCACAGTTGGGCAGAAATAATAACGGCAAAGCCCCGGAATATAGCAAAGGGTTAAATGGGATTCTTTTAGACACAACTCTCAGAAAAGAACAGGGGGTTATATGGGGAATCTTTTGGATGAGCGATGTAATATGTCAAAACCTTATAGTAGAGAAGTATCACCTGAAATTTACCCAGAATGAAAAAAAGAGAGATATGACCCAACGAATAAAATACCAGGGCTCCCTGACAATTGAGATAATGTAGAAGATCTATTTAAACAAATCCGGCAAGATGTAGGTATTGATCATTGGCAAAGAGAAAAACAAAGCATTCAATTCAAATGGGCTGATTGAGATTCTTAAAATTATCCTTGGAGCATGTATGGGGATATTTGGAATGGTAAAACATACCCTAGAAACACAACACCACCACCACCGACGTGGGGGAGGGTGATTTTAGGGTTTGTGGTGGATTTTGGTGGAATTGGGGAAGAACTGTGGAATTAGGGATTGGATATGATCACGGAACAACTCGGTTCTTAGTTTCACTGCCTGATTTGAGTCAATATATGTGATTAAACCAAACAAAACAAGTTCCACAAGGGAATCAAATTTTAATTCAAATCATCATCATTGTTTAGAAATCCAATACATGGCTATATATAGCTGACATTACGTGCACTATACGTGCAATTATTGATAATCTCAAATCTACCTAAATCAAATTTAAATAACTCCTAAATTACAACAAAATTTGTTCAAATCTAATTTAAATATAATATCAAATCTACTAAATTTAAACCGTTTGATTCTCTTATCATTCTCCCCGGCTTGAAAACATTTATCCCCGATGAATGTAGTGGTAGGTACAAAGTAAGCACAACAGGGTCGAACCACATCATGCATCCTCAATTAGGCCATGATGGTGGTCGGGGAATTAGCACTGATGCATCACGGCTGAATCAAGATGATGGAGGTGAAACTGGCTTCTGTGATAACCCTGCTGAAGTTGAAGGTAGATCGAATCAGATACGTGCAATATAATAATGCAATTCAGCTTCACTGAAAACTAACCCACACACTAAGGTACCAATCTCCTATGAAACTCTCTTGTAGAAAGGTCTGCAATGAGTCGTACACATCAGGCAATCTCAAGGATATAGCTGTCAAAGATAGCACTAGCTTCATAACAGGCTCTGCTGGAAGATCTATAAGAGTCTCAATAAAAGACTTTTTCACTTCTGGCTCTAGTTCTATCTCATGAACAATTTCTGACTCTGGCTCAGGCTCTGCTCGTCAACAACTTCTGGCTCTTTGTAAATTGCCTCAAATGAATGGAGAAAGTGTGGAGTATACAAAGTAAGAAAATCTTTTAAGACAAATCAACATCGATAATCGATATGGCTGCCTTTCCCCCAACAATGAGCTTTTTCAACCAACTTCATTTGGGCATAGTGACATTGCTGTTCAGAAGTTAAAAAAAATAACTGAAGAAAACTTCAAGATTACTTTCTCACTTTTCATACCCTTAATGGTCATCAGAACCCCGAAAACATGGGAGAGCCGCATGCATATCCCGTTCAACTTCCTTTTCATCACCCTCAGTATGTATACATTTACCACAAAATTAAAATCCCATGAATGAAATTCAGTGCATAAGGATCGGATATTACCCAAGAATCTCAGCGGCTCGATTGGACTCAAATCAGGCTGGAAACGAGGCCTGAAACATTGATTTTCTGCTGCAGAAACAATACCGACACCAAATAGAGGCTTGTAGAAGTAAGATCTGTTGTCCAATTATCACGAACTTTTCCCAGTATCTCCGTGACTCAGTCACGCATCCAACACTTCAAACGGAAAGTGAATCGGCCCCGGACTGCTGAGTGCTGCTGCTGGACTATGTTGGCTCGGTCAAAATTTTCAGCTCACGATGAACAATGCTACGTGAACAGTGCCTCACGAACAATGCCGCGTGAATAGTAAAGGTTGTTGTTCACAGAACAGTAATTTTTTGGGGGGAGACGAAAGTGGGAAAGGTGAACAGTAACTAGTGGGTTACTATTCACAGAACAGTAATTTTGTCACTCTTTTTTTTTTAGGAAATTCAGCATGATACCAAATTGACGTGTGACGGGGAGTGATTTTAGGGTTTGTGGTAGGATTTTGGTAGAATTGAGGAAGAACAGTGAAATTAGGGATTGGATATGACCACGGATCGCAACATGGAACTCGGCTTCACCGCCTGATCCGATTCAATCCATGTGATTAAACCAAACAACACATGTTTCGAGAAAGAAACCAAATTTTAATTCAAATCATTATCATTGTTTAGAAATTCAATACATGGTTATATATAGTCTGCATTACGGGCACTATACGCGTAATTATTAATAAACTCATATCTACCCAAATCAAATTTAAATAACTCCTAAATCTCAACAAGATCTATCCAAATTTAAATTAAATGTAATCTTAAATCTAAACCGTTTGATTCCCTCATCATTCTCAAATTAACGTGGGATGGAAGGGGATTTTAGGGTTTGTGGTGGGATTTTGGTGAAATTGGGGAAGAACATGAATTTGGGGATTAGATATGATCACGGATCGCAACCCGGATCTTGACTTCACTGCCTGATTCGATTCAATTCATGAGATTAAACTAAACAACACAAATTTTCATATGGAAATGAATTTTTTTATCAATCCATCATCCTCCTTTAGAAATTCAATACATGGCTATATATAACCTACATTGTTGCACTATACGTGCAATCATTGATATTCAAATCTACCGAAATCAAATTTAAATAACTTTTAAATCTCAACAAAATCTATCCAAATCTAATTTAAATATAATCTCAAATCTACTAAATCTAAACCGTTTGATTACTCCATTATTCTCTTCAGTTTGAAAACATTCATCCCCGATGAATGTAGTGGTCGGTACAAGGTAAGCACAAGCGGGTTGAACCACGTCATGCATTCTCAATCAGGCTAAGCTGGTGGTCGGGAAATTAGCACTGATGCATTATGGCGAGGTGAAGGTGAAAGTGGCTTCTGTGACAACCCGACTGAAGTTTACAGTAGCTCGAACCAGATATGTGCAACATAACAATGCAATTCAGCTCTACTGAAAACTAACACACACCCCCAAGATACCAATCTCTTGTGAAACTGTCTCCTATAGAAAGATCTGTAATGGGTCGTACACATCAGGCGATCTCAAGGATATAGTTGTCAAAGATGGCACTAGCTCTATGGTAAGCTCTGCTGGAAGATCTACAAGAGTCTCAATAAGTGGTGCTTCCACTTCTGGCCCTAGTTGATGGGGACATCTCTCTAGGATTGCGATTCTACACCAGGAGGCGGCGTCGCACTCTTCCAGTTTGGTTCGATTAGGGCCGGAGAATTCAAGCTACATTAGAATGTTCGTTTTAGCTCTTTTTTCCTTTTATTGTAATTTTTATTTATTTATTTGGTTGTTTTTTTAGTCCCATATCGGTTGTCATGGGATATCTCTGTTGATGTAGGCCTATTTAATGCCAAAACTGATATTGTTATTTTTAGTTTTGGAATGGATTAAAATTGCTTTTACAGCTTTGTAGCCTGTGTGCTTTGGGTGAGAAACCTTAAGGAGAGAATCTCGCCTTGTTCCCCATCATATTGGTATCAGAGCTGAAATTCCTGAATTCTTCCAAAAAAAAAATTCACAAATTTTTCTCTTATAAAAAAAAAACCTACTTCTTCTACTTTTTCTACTTTTCTCTCTCCTCAAATTGGCACTGCCACCAGCCAAAAAAAAAGTCTGATCTTTCCTTCCCAGCGCGACCAGCGAAATCTAGATCTCAGCCTCTGCGAGATCTCCGCCGCCTCTCTAATTCGTCGTCAGATGTCTTCAATCTCGTCGCCATCATCTCCGCCTCCGCGAGATCTCCGCCGCCTCTCCACTACGTCGTCGAATGTCTTTAATTTCGACAACTTCATCTTTGCTTAGCCAAACAACTCCAACTTCGACTGCATAAATCCAACAAGCCTACCAACATCTTCTGCTCCACCAACATCTTCTGCTCCACCAACGCTTGTCAGCATCAGAACCAGGGACAGGAATTGAATATGAGCAAGGTGCACTACTAGTTGTCGCCTTATCCTTCTGGTCTTCTGATTCCACCTGAGCAAGTATCATTGTTGGAGACAGAGTCATAGTCAGCGGCAGTACCAGGAGAACTGAGTGGATGCTTCTCTGTTTCACTGGTTATAGATTGGGAATTCTTTTGCAATGTTACCGAAGGAGCAGATGTTGATATTTCAATGGTGTTGAATGTATCCAGAGCTGGATTATTTGCGCTAGTCGGGGCACTTTTTCCGCCATTATCATGCAGGTTTGAGGATTTTGAAGGAACTTTCTGTTGTTCCTTGGTTGCCCTGGTAGACTGCTTCTTAGGCTTGGACTTTGATGCTGGCGACATTGCTTACAAGTCGTGATCGCTGAACACCTGTGATTAGATTGGAAAACTGGGGTTTTTGGAAGGGCTCGATATCGAGTACGCGTTCACCCGCGTCGTCGGCCGTCACCTTTTCTTTCTCTCCTTTTTGGGTGCTTTTTTTTCGTGTTCGTGACAACAGAAATCAAGTACCCAGGTAATCAGTAATCAGGTACAACTTTCATCAATTGAAAATTTGATACCACTTTAATTCTGATATCACACTTTCATTAATTATCTGTCATCCACATATAGTGAGCGTGTGTATCTGCTTGGCTCTTATTTGCGACATCTTTATATTAATTTAGGGACTATTAAATACATAGTGGACATCGACAGTTGCATAAAATTAATATTTTGCAAAATATTGAGGTCTAAATTGCAAATTCTTTTTTTTGACATCGCAGTATTACACTCTTGAGCTTGCTAGCAAATTCATTCGCCTTATTGTGCGCTTTACTTTACTGAATTGTTGTTGATCCTCCGCACCTTCTGCATCATCCTGCACGATTGCATTAGAGTTTGTTAGTGGCATATAGAAATTAATAGATTGCATCATTATCATATATATATATATATATATATATATATATATATATATATATATAAAGATCAGTATAAATTCAGCATTTAGATAGTAATAATAAAAAAAGGGTAACTATGCATCCGTACTCGTAGTGGTAAAGTCTACGACCTAGTAGATACCAATACATACATGGATCCCAATACTTCTTCGTCTGGTATCACCTCACCAACAGATTACATGACTATTGAAATTCTTAAAACTCTTGAGGAAATTAAAACCCAAATGAACACCTTAGGTCAGAGAATGGATAGGTTGGAAGTGGAACATCATGATGGAGCTCATAATGGAGAACGTCAATTCAATAATCACCGTGAGGAGAGAATCAATATGAATTACAATTGATACGATGAAGATGAACATTACTTGAAAAACATCAAAGTGGACGTATCAAACTTTGACGGCCGCTTAGACCCACAATATTACCTTGATTGGGTAATGAGTCTAGAGCGTTATTTCAAGTGATACGAGATGTCCCAAGAGCGGCGAGTCCGTTTCGCTGTCATGAAACTGGTAGGACAGGCGGGACAATATTGGTCTAATGTTGAAAGACTGATAGCACTAAGGATGCAAGAACCGATCCGGATTTGGGATGAGATGAAGGCCAAGTTAAGCCAGAAGTACCTCCCCATTACTTTTCAGGATCAACTGTTAGACAAATGGAGTAGGCTAACACAAGGGACTCGCTCTGCTACTGAATACATTGAGAAATTTGATGAGTTCTTGACCCAGTGTAGCGAGTTCGTCGATGAATCTCCAACAGTAACCCTCTCTAGGTTCAGGTCTGGCCTTCGTGATGATCTCCGTAGGAAACTCTTTGCAAGGGGTGTTAGTGATTTAGAGCAGGCCTATCAGATAGTTCAGGACTTAGATGTGTCTCGAGGATCTTACTATCAACGAGGTTCATATTACAAGAGCCAAGGCACTAGAGGCACCTCTAGACAATCCCAGCTCAAACCTAATCTTAACAGTTCGGCCCCAATTGGAGATCTCAAGGGTAAAGGCCCAGTCGAGAGCGTGCCACGAACCAACCCCTGCACCCAATGCTTTAAATGTCAAGGTTATGGGCTTGTAGAAAAGTTCTGCCCAAGTAAATACAGAACCCTCTTCTTGGATGATCAATCAAATGAGGTGCAAGATGAGCCTCAAAAGGACATTAAATTCATAGGGAATGCGAGCAATGATTTTGAGAATGACTTGGAACACGATGAACTTATTAATATCAGGCATGTTGCTGTCGTTCGATGTACTCTCGCTTAACCTAAGGATATGTTGACTGGCGAAGAACCTCGATCTTCCACACATGGATAAAGATTGGTGAAAAAAATTGTAAAATCATTGTCGATAGTGGAAGTTGTATAAATGCTGTGTTATCCAGTTTAATTTCAAAGATAGGGTTGAAGACGATCCCTCACCCTAGCCTATACAAAGTTACCTGGAGTAACAGCATCGATGGAGGTGAACGAACAATGTCTTATACCTGTGCAATTTGCCACCTATAAGGACAAAATTTGGTGTGATGTAATAACTATGGATGCAGGACATGTGATTCTTGGTCGGCCTTGGTTATTTGATATGGATGTAACTTTGTGAGGAAAGTCCAACACTTGTACTTTCAACTATGAAGGGCAACATATCAAACTAATTCCAAGTTAACCCAGGTCCAAATAAGAGAAAAAGCCAGTGGACACGAGAAAAGAGAAGAATCTTAACTTAATCAGCCCTAAAGAAATTGAACAAGAAGTGATTAGTGGGGCACAAGTCATCGTTTTGGTTGCTCGGAAAGTAGCAAAAGAAACTCATGAGACGATTCTTCCTGAAGTGGCCCTTGTTATCACGAAGTTTGCTGATGTGTTTCCTAACGATCTCCCTGATCAACTGCCACCGATGCGGAACATTCAACATGCAATTGATCTAGTTCCGGGAGCCACTCTACCCAACTTGTCGTACTATCGGATGAACCCGATGGAACATGCCGAATTACAAGGGCAAGTTGAAGAGCTGTTGAGCAGAGGGTTCATACGCGAGAGTTTGAGCCCTTGCGCGGTCCCCGCACTGTTAACGCCGAAGAAAGATGGAACATGGCGTATGTGTGTAGATAGCCGTGCTATCAATAACATAACGGTAAAATACCGTTTTCCAATTCCCAGGTTGGATGATATGCTTGAAATGATGACCGGTGCTACTATCTTTTTAAAAATAGATTTGAAGAGTGGTTACCACTAAATTCGAATTCGATCCGGAGATGAATGGAAAATAGCCTTTAAAATGAAGGATGGGCTGTATGAGTGGATGGTCATGTCGTTCGGCTTGTCGAATGCTCCAAGCACTTTTATGAGAATGATGACACAAGTATTGCGACCCTTTATCAAAAAGTTCGTTGTCGTATATTTTGATGACATCCTTATTTATAGCAAATCAACGGAGCAACATTTGGACCACCTCACGCAGATCTGTGTAGTTTTGAAAAAGAGAGTTTATATGCTAACCCTAAGAAATGTACCTTTCTTACAGACTAGGTTATTTTCTTAGGAGTGGTTGTTTCTTCACAAGGCGTCTCCGCAGATCTCGATAAAATTAAAGCCATCGTGAAATGGTCAGAACCATGCAATATTCGAGAAGTAAGGAGTTTTCATGGCTTAGCCACTTTCTACAAACGTTTTATTCGAAACTTTAGTACCATCATGGCCCCGATTATCGATTGTTTGAAAGGGAGGAATTCGAATGGAGTAAAGCTGCTGCCAAGGCGTTTCGGGAAATCAAAGAGAGAATGACGGAAGCTCTTGTTATGAGGCTTCCAGATTTCACAAAAGTTTTTGAAATTACTTGTGATGCCTCAGGCGTTGGGATAGGTGGTGTTTTGAGTCAGGAAAAGCATCTCGTTGCCTATTTTAGCGAAAAGTTAAATGATGCTAGGTTACGGTACTCCACCTACGATAAGGAGTTCTATGCGGTAGTGCAAGCTCTGCGTTACTGGCGCCATTACTTGTTACTGCAAGAATTCATCCATATATTCAGACCATGAAGCCCTTAAATATCTCAACTCTCAAAAGAAGTTGAATTTGAGGCATGGTAGGTGGGTAGAATTCCTTCAAGATTACACCTATGTCCTCAAGCATAAGGTCGGGGTGGAAAATAGGGTCGCTGATGCTCTTAGCCGTCGTCGCGCCTTACTTTCTGTCATGAGTACGGAAGTGGTCGGTTTCGAGACAATCAAAGACACTTATGAGTTATGTTCTGATTTTGGAAATATATACACTGTCTAAGGGATAGTTTGACTCATGAAATTGATGGTTTTCTTCTGCAAGACGGATATTTGTTCCGCTCTCGTCTGTTGTGTATCCCTCGCACTTCATTGAGAGAATTTCTGGTATGGAATTACACGCTGGGGACTTACTGGTCACTTCGGGCGAATAAAACAATTGAAGCTGTAAAACATCATTTTTATTGGCCAAGCTTAAAAAGAGATGTTGCAAAGCTTGTTAGTCAATGCCGTACATGTCAACTCGCCAAGCAACGAAAACAAAATACTGGTCTCTATACTCCCCTACCAATGTTCTAAAAAGCGGTTTCAGTACGCGCGCGGTCCGAGAGCGCATAATGCTTAAACGGTTTAAACGGTGATTAAACGGATTAAACGTTTTATTATTATTTTAATATATAATATTATTATAATACTTAAAACATACAAATATGAATTGTATAATCTCTCAAAAAAAAAACATAAAAGATATAACAAACATAATTTGAAAAATTAAATTGCTAGTACTAAGTGAAATTTAAAAAGTAAAGAGGACTTATCTTTTTGCTCGTCATATAATGCGTTAAATGATGAATCAGCAAATTCCTTTAGAGTGCAAATAATTATCTGTAAATACAAAAAAAGATCTATTAGATGATTAATCTATCGAAGTTTAAATTTACAAATTACCAAAAAAACTTAATGCCATAATGAAACAAAAAACCACAGGCCAACATCATAATCACGAGACGGCATGGCACATCATAAAATATTAGCAAACCACATAAGTACATAACCACAGAAAATCAAGTCAACATCATAACCATGAGACGACAACATAAGCCATTTGTCTTTTACATCTAAATCAAAAAATAAAAACAAGTTTTTTTTATCCAAATAACATAAATAGCCATCTCCAACTCCATCTACTCATCCTCATCATCTTCATAGTGAAGATCAGGATCTGACTCCTCAGAACTATCCACAAAGTCTTCAATGTCAACACCACCATCTTCTCTCAAATTTTCATCTGGATTATCCTCAGAAATGTCATCAAGTGTTGCACTAGACGAGCCCTCTTGTGCACTCCCCTCTGCAACTCTTCTCCCTGCAATCCTGTTGCTCCTTCTAATGTGATCTTCATTAGCCCCACTTGCCGCTGCCACAAGATCCAATGTAAGGCCAGAACCAGGGAAGATCTCTTCTTCCTCATTGTTCTCTCTCTCTCTAACGAGTGTGCTCTTCCAATGCAATGCTCTCGAATCATCTTCTCCTACAAGCACATCTTTGTACTCTTGTGAATTCCTCTTCTTTGCAGTTCTCCTTCTTGTCATTTTTTTGTTAAATTGCACAAAAACTAGATCATTCAATCTTTTGGAATCCAATCTGTTCCTCTTCTTAGTATGTATCTACAAAAATTAGTATAGTACACAAAGAAATAGAGTTAAAAAATCAATTAGAGCAAAAAGGAACTTCATATTTAAATGAATGAAATTTTAATCTTAATATATTTACCCCCTCAAACACACTGAAATTTCTCTCGCATCCTGATGAGCTACTAGTCAAGCTTAGAATCTTGATTGCCATCTTTCGAAGGTAGGGTACATCTCCTCCATAAAAACTCCACCAATGTGCTGTTAATAAAATATTTCACACTATTTTAGTTACTTAGTAACTTAGCAAATTAAAAAACATGATTAGTGATTTTAAACATCAAGATTACCTGGATCAAAATTGTCTGTGCCATTAAAACCCTTGCGGTACCTTTCTGCCATTCCACTTCCCATAAGTCCCTCCTTCATCTTGTAAGAAAGGACCTCACTTGATCCAATTTTATCCTGAATGTCCTCATCTTGGTAAAACACACTAATACAACTCATAAGTGCGGTAATCACACGTGAATTATCTTGGATTGCCCTATCCCTATAATAATAATAGGGATTCAAGTAGTAGGCAGCCAAATGAAGTGCACTATCAAGTCTTCCTCTAGATTCTTTCTCAATTATATCAATTATTGGCCGATAGGTAGTCTCTTTCCTATTGCAAGCAGCTTGAACTTCATTCTTGGCATCTTCAAGCATACCATACACAAAACCCATGGAGGGTCTTCGATCAGCATCGACAATCCTTAACAATTTGAAAAGAGGAGTATACATCTTTAAAAGCTCCCTTGCATTGGTCCAAAAGATATCAGAATATATTGTAGCCTTTGTCACTCTCCCCTTCTCTGTCTTCGACCACCTGTTATCATCCCATTTGGTTGAAGACACCATCGCAGCCAACTGTGACTTCTTATCCACAAGACAACTCAAACTAAGAAAGGTGGTGGCAAATCTAGTGATCCCCGCCGAACAAGATCCCTCCTATTGGTGAATTCACGCATCAATGCGAGAGTGCTATGATGTGCATAAAGAAAGACCGTAAGCGATCTAGCCTTCTCAATCACCAACTTATACTTTGGAAGCTTTCCAATAGCCTCCAACATAAGATCATTGTGTGGGCTGCACAACTACTCCAAAAAATATTAGGTCGGCTAATCTTCAATATGTTCTTCGCTGCCATATTAGAAGAATGGTTATCTGTTACCACTTGTAGCACACGATTTTCTCCAACCTCCTGAATACACTTCTCCACCCAACAGAGATCAAAGACTCGGCCGAGTCGGATACGACTCGGCCGAGTCGTATCCGCTCGGCGGCCTCCGGTTTAACTCGGAGGCCCGAGTCACTAATGGATCGCCGAGTCGACCCGGATCGGGTCTGACTCGGACCCGACTCGGGCGACTCGGCCGAGTCGTGAACGACTCGGCCGAGTCTCCCGAGTCGGGTCCGAGTCAGACCCGATCCGGGTCGACTCGGCGCCCGTGACCTCTCTCTCCCTTTAAATCCGATCGGGGAGAGAGAGAGAGATCAGATCTGATCTCTCTCTCTCTCTCTCTCGCGATCGCCGTCTCCCCCGCGACGCCCTCCGGCCCTCGCCGTCCCACGCCGTCGCCGTCGCCGTCGCCGTCGCCGTCGCAGGTAAATCCTCCCCTCTCTCTCCCTCTCAGTCTCTCTCTCTCCCTTCCTCTGTGCCTCTCTCTCCCTCTCTTTCTCTGTCTCTCTCCCCCGCAGGCCGCAGCGGCGCGCGCTCTCTCTCTCTGGCCTGCAGCGGCGCGCGCGCGCGCTCTCTCTCTCTCTGTCGCAGCACTCTCTCTCTCTCTCTCTCTCTCTCGCACTCTCTCTCTCTCTCTCTCTCTCTCTTCTCTCTCTCTCTCTCTCCGTCTCTCTCTCCCTGTCTCTCCTCTCTCTCTCTCTCTCTCTGTCGCACTCTCTCTCTCTCTCTCTCTCATCTGTATCTCTCTCTCTCTCTGTCGCACTCCTCTCTCTCTCTCTCTCTCTCGCACTCTCTCTCACTCTGTATCTCTCTCTCTCTCTCTCTGTCGCAGCATCTTCTCTCTCTCTCTCTCTCTGTCGCACTCTCTCTCTCTCTCACTCTGTATCTCTCTCTCTCTGTCGCACACTCTGGCACACTCTCTCTCTCTCACTCTGTATCTCTCTCTCTCTCTGTCGCGCTCTCTCTCTCTCTCTCTGTATCTCTCTCTCTCTCTCTCTCTCTCCCTCTCCCTCTCAGTCTCTCTCCAGTCTCCCCCTCTCTGTCTCTCTCTCTCTCCCTCTCCCTGTCAGTCTCTCTCTCTCTCTGTCTCTCTCTCTCCTCCACTGTGTTCCTCTCTCTCTCTCCTCTGTCTCCGTCTCTCTCCCTCTCTCTGTTCCTCTCTCTCTCTAATTAATTTACATTAATGTCATTTAATTTAGGTTAGTTTAGGTAAAGTTAATTTAACTTAATTTAGGTTAATTAATCTAATAAAGTTTTGTAATTAAGTTAGGTAATTTAATAATTTTATTGAAGTTAGGTAATTAAGTTATTGTAAGTTAATCTAGTATAAATTAGTTTAGTTTAATTTAATATAGTTTCATAAATTGAATTGAATTGAATTTAAATTAGTTTAGTTAACTTAATTTAGGTTAATTTAATTTAATAAAGTTTTGTAATTAAATTAGGTAATTTAATTATTTTATTAAAGTTAGGTAATTAAGTTAGTGTTGCTTAATCTAGTATAAACTAGTTTAGTTTAATTTATTGTAGTTTCATTTAATTGAGTTTAATTTAATGTTTTTAATTTAGTTAATTTTAGTTTTAATTTAATTTAACAGATAATTTTTTTAAATTTCAGTATGGCTCCAAAGCAACGCGATATTGGATGGGAACATGGTACCCCTGTTGGTGGAAGTAGAAAACTTGTGAAGTGCAATTATTGTGGGAAACAAGTCCATGGTGGTATCACTAGATTGAAGCAGCATATAGCACATGTACCCGGTCAGGTGGAAGGATGCTTGCGAGTATCAAAAGAGATATCTCAAATAATGAGACGACATCTTTCTGAAGGTAGCAAAGAAAGAGCGGCCATTAAATCTAAAAAAGACCGACTTATGAGATCTTTAAGTGAGGAAGATTTCTATGAGGTGACCGAAGAAGATTCTGATAATGAAATTGAAGAAGTTGGTGGTTTAGAAGGAGTTGAAAGAAGACAACTGAAACAAGCCATGAAAGAAAGTCGTGAAATGGCTTGGAGATCGGCACAAGGAGTTGATATTGGTGGCAGTAGTTCACAGCCTTCAGGATCAGGGAGTAACCGTGGATTGCGTCGGAGTATGACTATGAGAGAAGCTGAAATTCCAGCTCGTGGTATTGATCCTTACATGTTCCCAACAAAACAGAAATCAATCAAAAGCATGTTCTCAACTGAGAATATGAAAAAAGTTGGGAAATCCGTGGCGAAGTTCTTTCACTACAATGCAATACCATTCAATGCAGCTGATAGTGGTCCTTACTACCAAGCCATGATTAATACTATTGCGGAGGCAGGTCCAGGTGTAAAAGGCCCTACAGGGTACCAGATTGGCAATCTCTATTTAGAGGAGGAAGTGAAAGAAATTGGAGTATATATTGCTTCAATAAAAACAAAATGGCCGCAGTATGGTTGCACGATCATGTGTGATGGATGGAGTTCTCATAATAGAAAGCCTATTGTTAATTTCATGATTTATTGTGATAGAAGCATGATCTACCATACTTCTGTTGATACCACTAATATCTCGAAGACTGCTGAGTATATATTCTCGCTAATGGATAAAGTTGTTGATGAAGTTGGCGAAGAAAATATCGTGCAGGTTGTCACAGATAATGAGGCAAGTTTCAAAGCAGCTGGTCACATGTTGATGGAGAAGAGAAAACATTTGTTTTGGTCTCCCTGTGCAGCACATTGCATTGATTTGATGCTTGAAGATATTGGCTCTTTGAAATCAGTCAAGGAGACATTGGATGATGCTAAGGTGATCACATCATTCATTTACAATAGCCTCAAAGTGGTGAATTTAATGAAGCTATATACCAAAGATAGAGATTTGTTGAGACCAGGTATAACACGGTTTGCCACCGAGTTTATTTCTATTGAAAGCCTTATTCGCTATGAGCAAGATTTGAAAAGAATGTGCACGACTACAGAATGGCGTGAATTCAACAAGGAAAGGAGTAGAAGAAGTGTGCGAGATAAGGTTGCTAATCTCATTCTGACTGACCGGTTTTGGAAGAAGGCAAGAGAGGTCCAAAACATTATGGATCCTCTTGTTAGAGTCTTGAAGATAGTGGATCAGGACAAGAAACCTACACTATCTATTATATATGAGGCTATGGATAGAGCAAAATTGGCTATAAAGGCCTCAAATAAGAACTGGAAGAAGTACTGGGACATCATTGATAGAAGATGGGAGGGACAATTGCATAGACACTTGCATGCTGCTGGTAATTCATTTGCCTAGAAATCATATTTGTTGACTAGAAATTGAAACTGTCATATCATAACAATCGTTTGCTTACATTATTGCAGCATATTTTTTAAATCCAGCACTCCAATATTCAAAAAACTTTTCTACACATCCAGAAGTGAGATATGGATTAAAGGAGGTCATTAAAAGATTGGAGCCAGATTTGACTAAACAAGCAAGAGCTATTAATGAGGTAATAATAATTTATTTATTTCATCGATATAATGTTATGCAAATATTAACACTTGTGATGTGTATTCTCACAGATAAAATTATTTGTGGATGGAGTTGGAGAATTTGGAAGCTCACTAACTAGAAGAGCAGTGCAACAATCTCTTCCAGCTGATTGGTGGATTAATTATGGCGAAGAAGCTCCCAATCTGCAGAAAATTGCCATCAAAGTCTTAAGCCAAACATGTTCTTCATCGGGTTGTGAAAGAAATTGGAGCACGTGGTCGCTAATTCATACAAAACTGCGCAACGGTTGGCAATGAAAAAGTTGCATAAACTAGTATATGTGCATTACAATATGCGGTTGCGAGTAAGAAACTTGACATGCAAAAGCGACACTGATGATTATTACAACCCAATTGATCTGAACAATATTTTCAATGATGATGATATTTTGGATGAGTGGATTCGTGAGGGAGAACAGCCGATGTTACCACCAGATGACTTAGGTTGGTTAGATGAAGGTATTCGTCATACTGACGAAAGTGGCGGTGATGATGGTGATGGCGGTGATGATGACAGCGGTGATGGTGGTGGCGATGATGGTGGTGAGGGTGATGGTGGTGAGGGTGATGGCGGCAGTGATGGTGGTGATGGTGGTAATGTTGAAGATACTCATGGTGTTGGTGGAAGCCAACGAGATGATGCTTTAACATGGGATTCACAATATTATGCCACACAAGATACAGATCATGGAGGCCGGGCGGGGATTTCACAGCAGCGTAGGCATTTGGATCGGTTGGTCGAATTCAGTTCTAGCGATGATTATTCGAGTGGACATGATTACTACTCACATGGTCATCATAGTCTTGAAGGCCATTTACAGGGGTTGGGTTTGACATCTGGCCAATATTCTGGCACTGATTATTCTAGCACTGGTGATTACTCTACTAGCAGCACTGAATATCGAGGTTTTGGGTATTATCACCATGGAGCTGATATTGCACAGCCCCTACCGCCATATTACTCTGATAGTGGATCCTCTGGCCAATCATCTCAGCCTACAGGATCTCACCCACAAACATATCATTATCCTTATGGAAACTATATGCCTGGTTTCTATACTTATCGCGGGCCAGATGATAATGATGATTTGGAGCCTCCTCGTATTCAATGTGGAAATGACTATATTAGCAGGTACTTATGAATTATTTTGTGCAATTTACTATATTATGCATGTATTTTGATATTTTCTACCGACGACGCTTGTATTTATGCTTTCACGTTATGTTTTGAGTGTTAGGTGATATGTTTTGAATATGTGATGCATGAATTTGGATGTTTACATTTTTTTATGATTTGTCATTATTTTTTCATAATTTTTTTGGCGCTCTATGTAGCGTTTTTTTGCGTATCGCCCGAGTCCGATCCGAGTCGCCGAGACCGATCCGTCTCGGTGCCGGCCGAGTCGGCGGCCGAGACCGAGACTTTGAACCATGCCACCCAATTGAATATATACTCTCCTGTGTGTGCATTGGCCGAGTCTTCAATAGACTTAAGAAAATGTGTGCCTGTCTTGCAATGAACACACAAGTTCATCACACTCCTGTGTTTCCTGTCTGTCCACCCATCAGTTAGGACGCTGCACCCATATTCATCCCATAATTCTTTAGTTTTATCCATCTCTTCATCAATCTTCTTGTATGCCTTATTTAAAGAGGCACTCTAAACTGGTACTGGCTCGGTCCCTTGTACCCAGGTCCTGGTGACCAACACACTCGCAAAATAAATCAAATTCTTCATCAAAGGCATTAAAAGGAATGCCTTTAGCATAAGCCCACATGGCGCAATGATCATGAGCCAACTCCTTGTATTTTCTCTTCTCGGCTTCATTGATTGATGTTTGCTTCCACTTTCCACTAGCCACGACCGTGTTTAATGAACCAACTACACGAGGCCTCTTTTCGCCGACGAGTTCTGAATCCATGGACTCTCTTTCTTCTGAAATGCGCACCTCTTCTCGGAGTTCATTCTCAGCCTTCTTCTTTTCCACTTTCTTCTTCTGGGGTCCAGACAAAAATTCCCTAACTATCTTTCTATCCTCATCAGTCTGCATCACACAAGCTTTAACATCCCCTCCTATCCCCGCAATATGTTGCTTAAACCTGTAAATTCCTCCTTTCACAATTTTATGACATTTATTGCACTTCACTTCATTATAAGAATTTTTCTTAACAAGCTTTCCATAATTCCACCCAATATCAGTAGAGCCCGATGGCTTCGGTGGAATCTCATTTTCGCTTGATGCACTTGGTTGACCACTTGAACGTGGTCCACTAATACTATCACTTGCATTGGACGCTGACGAAGACATGTCCTACATCCAAATTCATTCACACAATACAAAAGATTAAACACATCAAGATAATAACATAAAATAACTGAAATTAATTGAAACATTGAATATTTTTTATTTTTGAATCTTATTTTGTGCACTGAAATTTTGCTACATCCAAATTTCATTCTACTAAATACTAATTGAAATTTTATTTTTTGCAGGATTTTGGAAAGGAAAAACCAGCTGAATTTTGTCATGTGCTACTGCTACGCATGTTCCAAAAAAAGTCAACTACACATTGTAATAGGCTATTTATGTAATGACAATGTAAAAGACTGCAAATCTAATTTTGTCATGTGTAAAGTGTGAACAGATGCAAATTTGATGACATAAGTTCTCAGTTCTTGAATTATAAATGCTTTTCTCCAATTTTTCAACCAGTATAAATGTATCACATTCACAGTATCACAGGATTCAGTATACTATTATACTCAGTATGACAATTAATAAGTAATAACAAATTAATAATTCTATTTTGTTCTGTTTCTTCTTTTTATTATTTACAGACTACAGTAGCAACTTAGCAATCTAGTGACTAGTTAATAATTCTAATTTCACTTAGATTCTAGTTATGCAAAAAAAAAAAAAAAAAAGGCTGAAACTGAAGGATCAAACCTGAAGCACAGAGAGTGAGACCGTGAGAATGAATTTGATCAAACTGAAGGATCAAACCTGAAGCAAAAAAAAAGTTACCTAATAAATTGATAATTGATCATAACATTAAAGAGAAATTTGATTGCAGTTTAAAAACTGAAAGAAAAGAGAGGAGAAAATCAAACCTGAAGCAAAGAGGTGAGAGTCACCGGAGGGGAGGTCACCGGAGGGGGAGGTCACTGTAGGGGAAGGTCGGCAGGTGGTAGGAACTTGCAAGAGGGATGTTATCGCAGGAGGGGGAGGAGATTGTCGCCGCAGGTGGATAACTCGTCACCGGAGGGGTCGCCGCCGTGATGAGGTCGCCGCAGAGGGTCGTGAGAAGGTCGCCGCACCGCAGAGGGTCTTCGTCGAGAGAAGGTCGCAGCAGGAGGTCTTCGTTGAGAGAAGGTCGCCGCAGGGGGTCGCCGCCGTGATGAGGTCGCTGCAGGGGAACTTCGTCGAGAGAAGGTCGCCACAGGGGGGTCTTCGTCGAGAGAAGGTCGCCACAGGACGAGGTATTCGTCGTCGGGAGGGTGTCGCCGCAGGGGGAGATCGCCGTCGCCGTCAAATGGGGAGGTCGTGGTCTTCAAAGGGGAAGGAATTTGATCGCCGGGAGAGATGAGATCAAAGTGAGGGATTAGGGCATAAATCGATCCCATCGCGATCGCGAGAGTTTAAACCAAAATATTGGGTCGGGTCGGGTAAAACCAAATTTGGGTTGGGTATTGCATCCGATTCGTTTAAACGAACGTTTTTTTGAAAACGATTAACCGAGTAATCGTCGATTAACCGAATTAAACGCCCACCCGCTTAATTGGACCGATTATCTCGAATCGTAAGCGGTTTTTGGCCGAAAACGATTAAGCGGCCGCTTAAGCGGCCGCTTAAACCGAGTTTTAGAACACTGTCCCCTACCAGTTCCTAATTGTCATTGGCAAGATGTCAGTATGGATTTCGTGCTGGGTTTACCAAAAATAGAAAGAAAGCATGATTCCATACTTGTAATTGTATACCATTTTTTCAAGATGGCTCACTTTTTGCCATGTTCTAAAACGTTGGATGCATCTCGGGTTGCTACAATCTACTTTGATGAAGTTGTTAGGCTACATGGGTTACCCAAATAATGGTCTCAGACAGGGATGTTAAATTCACGAGTTATTTTTGAAAAACCCTGTGGCATAAAATGGGAACTAAACTTCAGTTTTCTACTGCCTTTCACTTATAAACTGATGGACAAACTGAAGTAGTCAATAGAAGTCTTGTAATGTGCTACGTTGTTTAGTAGGTGAAAATCTTAGAGCATGGGATCTTGTGTTACCTACTGCTAAATTTGCATACAACAGTTCTGTCAATAGGACCATAAGAATGAGTCCATTTGAGGTAGTGCATGGTTATCAACCTAGGCAACCTATAGACTTAATTCCCATGGCACCCAATCATACTAGGATGTCTGAGTCAGCTGCATCATTTGCATCACATATTCATGACTTGCATAAGGAGATCAGCAATCAAATTCAGAATAATAACGCAAACTATAAAGCTTATGCAGATTTGCATAGGAAAGCACATGAGTTTAACGTAGGAGACTACGTGATGGTTCGTATTCGACCGGAACGGTATCCTTCTGGTACCGTGAAGAAATTGCATGCAGGTAGTGCGGGACCATTCAAAATTTTGAAGAAAATTAATTCAAATGCATATGTAGTAGATCTCCCACCGGATTTTGGCATTAGTCCCTCTTTTAATATTGAAGATCTGATTGCTTATAAAGGGCCAAATTTTTCCCCTGCTAATCCTTTATTAGATGAGCCTTCCCATGAGCCAATTCCTGAGACCCTTATTACCTCCTCTTCCCCAAATACATCCCACCCATTTGGCAGAATAAATTGATGAAATTATTGATGATCAGATTGTCTCTACTAGAGATGGTGGTTACCACAGATTTTTGGTTCGTTGGAAAGGACTACCTGCTTCTGATAACACTTGGATTAATCGAGAGGAACTCCAACGGCTGGACCCTGATCGTCTGGAGCATTATGAGAGCCGAGGAGGTTCCCATTCGACAGAGTCGAGTTTTCCCCAACCCCGAGGGAATGATGGGGAAATCTCTCTAGAATTGTGATTCTACACCAGGAGGCATCACACTCTTCCAGTTTTGGTTCGATTAGGGCCGGGAATTCAGGCTACATTAGAATGTTCGTTTTAGCTCTTTTTTCCTTTTATTATAATTTTTATTTATTTATTTAGTTTCTTTTAGTCCCATATCGGTTGTCATGGGATATCTCTGTTGATGTAGGCCTATTTAAGGCCAAAACTGGTATTGCTATTTTTAGTTTTGGAATGAATTAAAATTGCTTTTACAGCTTTGTAGCCTGTGTGCTTTTGGTGAAAAACCCTAGGGAGAGAATCCCGCCTGGTTCCCCATCACTAGTTCTGCCTCATCAACAACTTCTGAATCTGGTTCATCAACAATGTCTGGCTCGATGAGAACTGGGGACTCTGGCTCTGGCTCATCAACAACTTCTGATTCTGCCTCTAGCTCATCAACAACTTTTGGCTCTTTGTGAACTACCTCAAATGAATAAAGAAGGTGTGGAGCATACAAAGTACTAAGATCTTTTAAGTCAAACCAACATCGATAATTGATATGGCTATCTTTCCCCAACGATAAGTTTTTCCAACAAGCTTCATTTGGGTATAGTGACACTTCTGTTTAGAAGTTAGAATAAAATAACTGAAGAAAGCTTCAAGATTGTTGTCTCACTTCTCATACTCATAATGATCATTAGAACCCCGAAAACATGAGAGGGCCGCATACATATTCCGTTCAACTTTCTTTTCATCACCCTTAATATGTATATATTTACCATAAAAGTAAAATCCCATGAATAAAATTCAGTGCATAAGGATTAGGTTATCCAAGAATCTCAGCTGCTCGAACTGGACTCAAATTAGGCTGAAAATGGGGTCTGAAATGTTGACCGGTACCAAACAGAGGCTTGTGAAAGTCAGATCTATTGTACTGCGAACTTTCCTCAGTATCTCTGGAACTCAGTCATACATCCAACGCTTCAAACGAAACGCGAATCGGACTCTGAACGGGCGAGAAATGACCTCTGGACTACTGTGCGATGCTGCTGGACTGAGTTGGCTTAGTCGAATTTTTCGGCTCACGATGAACAATGCCGCGTGAACAGTAAAGGTTACTGTTCACGGAATAGGAAAGTGTTTTTTTTTTGGAGACGAAGGTGGGGAAGGTGAACAGTAACCAGTGGGTTACTGTTCAGCAGAAAAAAAATTCACTCTTTTTTCAGGAAATTCGGCTCTGATACCAAATTGACGTGAGACGGAACGGGATTTTAAGGTTTATGGTGGGATTTTGGTGGAATTTGAGAAGAACAGGAATTTGGGGATTGGATATGATCACGGATCGCAACCCGGATCTTGGCTTCACACCTGATTTGATTCAATTCATGAGATCAAACCAAACAACATGAATTTTCATATGGAAACGAAATTTTTATCAATTCATCATCATTCTTTAGAAATCCAATACATGGCTATATATAGCCTACATTACGTGCATTATACGTGCAATTATTGATAAACTCAAATCTACCCAAATCAAATTTAAATAATTCCTAAATCTCAACAAAATCTATCCAAATTTAATTTAAATATAATCTCAAATCTATTAAATCTAAACCGTTTGATTCTCCTGTCAACCACCTAAGCCATTTCCCATCAAGCGGGGTTGTCTATACCTAAAAAAGCAACTAGCTAATATCACTAGATAATAGGTGGGGTGGTGAAAATTAGATGAATAAGTACAAAAGGGGAAGAAAACTGTTGGATATTTAAGGTTCCAGAGGTTGTTCTACATCAAGTTGGTCCATGTCAAGCGTCTTAGCTTGATTGGGGTAAAAGATTTAACATATGTGTTCTTCAGAGCACTCAAATGATGTTTATGAACATTTAAAATGGGTAGGAACTCCTCATACTACTATTGTTGGACAAAAGAAAATTTATACGGGAAGAAATGATTATTTGTAACTGTTTTTTGCCTGGAACAGTTAAATTACAATCATAAAGAGCACATTTTGCTTGTCAGAAACATATGTGGCAGAAAATTAATATTTCAGGTAAAAGAGGAAAGAGAGAAGAAGGTTTCTGGATGTTGAAGGTCTTGGTCCTTTTGCAAAGTCTAGAGGTGCCAAGCTTAGTAGATGCAGCTCTGACATCTTGAAAAACCTATTTAGAAAACCCTGTTTGGCAAGTAGAAATATATGTTGCAGAAAAGTAGTAGAATCTAAGAGGAAAGAGGGTTTGCAGATGTTGAAGGTCTTAGTCCTCTTGGGAAGTCTATTTAGAGATGCCAAGCATAGTCAGTTAGTTGATCTAGTTAATCTGGGAGATCTGCTACATAATGCAAAAGATTACTCTTCAAGTCTGAAACAATTTTGTGAACACTTGATTGAAGATGGTTAAGGATTTTGCATATAGCCTATTGATACCGACCTTGCTATGAAAAGTAACTAATGCTCATAGGAAGAAAGATTACGAAGTGTTTGTAACCATTATTTATTTTGGAACTATTAATATTGAACCTACAACAGTGGAAGAGCACTTTAGCTTACATAAATATATGTTAGGCTGTGAAAGTACTTGTGTAAGTGCTAAAGGGCAAAAAGGTTGCTGGAGGCCAAAGCTCTTGGATGTTTTCTGAAGCATGAACTACTGACTTGGTTTTCATAAGCTAGGAGATTTTGGAGTGCTCTTTTGGAGTCCTGAAAATATTATATTAACTGCAGAAGACATCGGGGGATTCTGTCAGTAGTTTTTTGCTGCCGGCTTCACTTGTTTTTTTTTTTAAAACAATTCTCAGTTTTATGTAAGGAGAATGAGTTGGAAATTCGGTTTGAGTCGGTTCTTTAGAAGAATTCAATAATTGAATATGGAGATGTGGTCATGGAAAATTTCTCTGGAAATGGTGGGTACTGTGGTAGAAAAGTTCTGAGGGATTAACTTGCAAGGGTACGACAGTTTAATTGGAGAAGTCAAATTCACATTAGTCATCCTGTATTTATTTATGGAGCTTCAAAAATCTATTGTAGAGACTACATATATGTCCTGGACTGATTACAGTGGTTTAATGAGTATCCATCTTGAATAAGTAATTTGAAGGCTAAAATTGCAAGAAGCAATACAGTATGTCAGTGCCACTGGCAAACAATAGTTATTTACATTGTAAACGCTCGAAACATCATATGTGGACATACACATGCATACAAAAAAACACACACACACACACCTACATACATAGTTATGTGATGGGGACATCTGAGCTTCACTTTTTATTGTATTTCAGTGTATTTATAGTGTACTTCATTATGTATTTCAGTGTGTATTAGAGATGTATCTTATTATGTAGTTGTGTGAAGAGATTAAGGCAGTTTTCTAAACTGAATTTGTAGTTGGTTCAGTTAGAAAGCTGAATTGCATGGGGAATGGGTTCAGTTAGAACTGAACTGTAGTTTTAAAAGCCTCTCTTACATTGATGTAAAGGGATGCAAGTTCCCTACTTGCCTCTCTTTGTGTTGTCTCCTCTAATCCCCTCTCCTGTCTCCTCTCTTTCTCCTCTCTAATTGAATGAATGAATGTTTAAAGACCAAATCCTTTTGCCTGCCTCTCGTCTCCTTGTCTCTTCTTCTCTCCCTATCTACAATGAATGATGAATGAAATATGAAAAAAATCAGCGAAGCAGTAACAGAATAGTAGGAGCAGCAGCAGCGGAAACAGCTTGCAGCAGCAGCGGAAGCAGCAGCGTCAGCCACAGCAGCAGCAGGTTCAGCAGCAGCAAGCAGCAGCGTCAACAGCCGCAGCAGCAGCAGGTTCAGCAGCAGCAAGCAGCAGCGTCAACAGCAGCAGCAGGTTCAGCAGCAGCAACCGCATACAGCAGCAGCAGCTTCCAACAGCAGCAGCAGCAGCTTCCAACAGCAGCAGCAGCATGTTCAGCAGCAGCAACAGCACATAGTAGCAGCAGCATCATCATCAGCCAGACAGCAGCAATAGCAACAGCAGCAGTGTAACAGTAGCGCAGCAGCAATGCTGCAGCAGCAGCAGAGGCAGCAACAACAGTGCAACAGCAGCAGCAGAGCGCATCAGCAATATCAGAAGCAGTGACAGTAAAACTGCAACAGTACCAGCAAAACTACAGTAGCAGCAGAGCTGCAGCACAACAACAGAGCAGCAAAAGCAGTAAAAGCAATGGCAGAAATGTAGCAACATCAGCATAAACAGCAGCAGTGCCACAATAACAAATCAGCCACTGAGTAGCTGTGGATCAACAGAACAGAGAATCAACTATTCACAAATTCAACAAGTTAAGATCAACAAGGTTACATGAAACGAGCTTCTCAGTAGGTAAAGTTTCTTCAACGCTCAGATTAATAGTTGAATACGCATCAGTTAAATCATCTCTAAAGTATTATCTTTATTCCATGCTATCCACTATATGATGAGATGTGTGACTCTGCAATTCCTTTGATCGCCTATCATTTGTATTGATAATAGAACTTGTCATGCATGATATAATTATTGTAATTAGATCTTACTGAGATTAGAAATGACCAAGCTAGCATGCAATACTTTGTAACATTCATTTGTTTGACATTGTTAGTTTTGAGTTACTTTCCTGCCGAAGATCGTTGTATTTGGTGAAACGCTGTGAGTTTGATCATATCACTGATTTCTTACACGACACGCACGCACCCGTTTCACATCAGTTTGATATCAGAGCATAAGGTTTAGGCAGGAACACCTTGCATTAAGTTAAAAAATTTAAAAAAATGGCTAGTGAATCCCAAACCATCAATATGGACACCAACTCCAAAATCCTCCAAAAGATAGATGAAATTTTGAGTTGCATAACTAGGTTGGATCAGGTATTCAAGTCCACCTCTTATCATCCTGCAATTCAGGGTAACAAGTGTCAGGATCATAAGCACGTTGTGGTCAACTGCCAAGACCAATCATAGTAACTAAAGTTAAGGAACTATCTGTTACAAATCAAGAGTCCCTTCCTCCTTTATTGCGGACCCCTACTGTTATTGTCTATTCTAGTCGTCAGCCCCTTCCTCCTTTACTGCCAACCCCTAATATTGTCTACTCTGGTCGTCAACCCCTTCCTCCTCTATTGCCGACACCGAGCTCAGTCAAAATTGCCATTGATAAATTGTTTATAACAGAATCAGAGTCTGACTCTGAAGAATTCATTTATCAAGTGGAAGAACCACAAGACTTCAACTCTGACAAAGAGAACATGGGTGGTAATATTGAAGAATCCAATACTTCGAGTCCACTCGAGGTGATCCCAGTGACCACAGAGTCTATTCATGTTTTTCCTAAAGAGAGTACTCTGATCCCTCTCGAAGTCACCTCAGTGACTACGGAGTTCAGCGGTATCTTTCTAGAAAAGAGTACTTCGTCGCTCCTCGAAGTCACCCCTGTGACTACGGAGCTTGATGATGTCTTGTCTGAAGACCTCCTGTGCAAGCTACCACCGACACATGATATCCAACACGCCATTGACTTAATACTAGGGGCTAGCCTTTCTGGCTTGCCACACCCTAGGTTGAATCCTGCCGAGAAAACTGAATTTGAAAGGCAGGTTGATGATGTCACTAGAGGGTAAACCACAATTCCTTATCCCAATAAACACCCATGTCTATGAGGACAAGTTTTGAAATTATGTAGTGACAGGATGTAGGACAGATCAAGGATTTACCATCTATGGTTAATCTATATCCAAAGATTTGAAGGGCATCATTATGAAAGAAACTAATGTTCTACATATCATAAACTTTTCTGCCATTACGGTTAAACCTAAATGTGCTTTCATTCAGACTTTACCTGTGAGGATCTCACTTGATGTCATTAAAATAACAGGTGAATTACCACACACAGTTAGGATGATTCGCCTGATAATCCCTTTTGATCGAGGTCGTGTATATTGATGACCACTGAACCAAGTGCCTAAAATTTTAGTATCCAATAGAGAGTCAAAGTTTCCGAGCTATCTTTTGGAAGACTCTTTAGCAATGACCGACACTAAGTTAAGTTCTCTACTGCACTTCATTATAGAGTTTCTGAGTCTGCATCATATTGTGTCACACACATAAAGTTTTACACATGAGAAATCAGTGATACATTTGAACAAGCAACGCTAACTATAAGTTATGGTCTAACATCAGGAAAGGAATTTAAAATTTTTTAGTGTTGACAATTTTGTGATGGTTCGGATTCGTCCGAAATGGTTTCTTTAGGAAACTGTTAAAGATTTGCATGCTCGTAGTGTTGGACTTTTCAAAATCTTAAAAGAATTTAAATTACAATATTTATGTTATAGATTTGGCATCAGTTCTATTTTCAATATTGAAGACTAAGTGGTTTACAACGTCTCGATTATCCATAAACAATCCACTGGTTGATGAGTCTTATCCTGAGCCAATTTTTGAGAGTCCTTCACTTTCCCACTTCCAGATATTCATCCTATACAGTAGAGAAAATTGATAACATTTTAGATGATGAATTTACGATGCAGCTTGACTAGTAATATGAGGTGCAAGAAATAAACTTACAGCCGAAAGAGAGTAGCTCTGCAGTTGACTCGACGTGGTCGAGTTCTCTCCTATCTGGGGAGAATTGATGGGGACATCTGAGCTTCACTTTTTATTGTATTTCAGTGTATTTATAGTATACTTCATTATGTATTTCAGTGTGTATTAGAGATGTATCTTATTATGTAGTTGTGTGAAGAGATTAAGGCAGTTTTCTAAACTGAATTTGTAGTGGTTCAGTTAGAAAACTGAATTGCATGGGGAATATGTTCAGTTAGAACTGAATTGTAGTTTTAAAAGCCTCTCTTACATTGATGTAAAGGGATCAATGAATGAAAAATGAAAGTTCCCTCCTTGCCTCTCTCTTTGTGTTGTCTCCTCTAATCCCCTCTCCTGTCTCCTCTCTTTCTCTCTAATTGAATGAATGAATGTTTAAAGACCAAATTCCTTTGCTTGCCTCTCGTCTCCTTGTCTCTTCTTCTCTCCCTGTCTACAATGAATGATGAATGAAATGTGAAAAAAAATCAGCGAAGCAACAACAGAATAGCAGGAGCAGCAGCAGCAGGTTCAGCAGCAGCATACAGCAGCAGCAGCATACAGTAGCAGCAGCAGCAGCTTCCAGCAGCATCAGCAGCCAGGCAGCAGCAGCAGCCCACAACAGCAGCAGCAGCATCAGCCAGACAGCAGCAATAGCAACAGCAGCAGTGTAACAGCAGCGCAGCAGCAATGCTGCTGCAGCAGCAGCAGAGGCAGCAACAACAGTGCAACAGCAGCAGCAGAGCGCATCAGCAATATCAGAAGCAGTGACAGTAAAACTGCAGCAGTACCAGCAAAACTGCAGTAGCAGCAGAGCTGCAACACAACAACAGAGCAGCAGAAGCAGTAAAAGTAATGGCAGAAATGCAGCAACAGCAGCATAAACAGCAGCAGTGCCACAATAACAAATCAGCCACTGAGTAACTGTGGATCAACAGAACAGAGAATCAACTATTCACAAATTCAACAAGTTAAAATCAACAAGGTTACGTGAAACGAGCTTCTCAGTAGGTAAAGTTTCTTCAACGCTCAGATTAATAGTTGAATACGCATCAGTTAAATCATTTCCAAAGTATTATCTTTATTCCATGCTATCCACTATATGGTGAGATGTGTGACTGCAATTTCTTTGATCGCTTATCATTTGTATTGATAATAGAACTTGTCATGCATAATATAACTATTGTAATTAGATCTTACTGAGATTAGAAATGTTCAAAGTTAGCATGCAATACTTTGTAACATCCATTTGTTTGACATTGTTAGTTTTGAGTTACTTTCCTGCCGAAGATCGTTGTATTTGGTGAAACGCTGTGAGTTTGATCATATCACTGATTTCCTACACGACACGCACGCACCCGTTTCACATCATTATGTACATTACTTATGCGCATATGAGAATTTGTGATTTGTCTATCCATCTAGAAATCTCATGAAATTAAGATGAAAGTTGATCCTTTGCTGGCTAATTTATTATGTGGAGAGCATTTGGTTGTCCACAGTCCACACGATTTGAGCACTGTGTTATACTGTAGAAATTAATGATTTCAAACTCAGGTTATGTGCTTGTATTGTTTTGAAACTATCTGTGTAAGTCGTGTAGTTACTACTTGGATACTTGGAGTAGTATTGCACTATTTTCTATGCTATGCCAAAATTACATCCCTTTTGTTTTGCAACATAAAAAGAACTTACTTTCTAGAATTTCACTTTGGGTTTCTTTAACTCCCAGTCAAAGAAGTGAAAGTAAAACATGCCTTGGAATTATTTCAGATACAGTCTTATTATTATTACTATTATTATTATTATTGTTGTTATTATTATTATTATTATTATTATTATTATTTATGACCACGTCTTCTAATTACGCTGATTACAGTCATATACTGAATGATGCTTGCAAATTCATTGAACTGTTTCCCGGGAAGTAGGCTTGTAGTATTTGAAATTTATCCCATATCAGGGGGTTTTACAATAATAACTTTCTATTTGGAAATTTGTTTTTCCAGTTAACTTAGTTCTTGGATATACATCTCTTTTATTGGATATAAACATTGCATCTTAATATTTTTACAGATAGGAGGGGCATGCCCAACTTCTTGAGCAAACAGGTAGTTTGCCTTTTGAGATCTTCTTTTTTTTCACTTCTGCAGACACTATATTTTGCTTGTACTTCTTTATATCTCAAGTGTGGAATTGTTTGGCAGATTGTAGACTGGAGAGAACAGTTAGCTGTGCAACATCTTAAATCTGTGCTGACGAAAGAGGTTAGTAGTAAATACTGAAGCTTACTGGTTTTCCTATTGTCATTACCAAATTTTTAGTGATAATAAGTTATTATCACCCATAGTCACACCACTAGCGCGCACACATGCAAGCGCTTGATCACACACCCGGGCGCAAAAAATGAAGTAAAAAAAAAGTTTGTATTAGTAATGGATATGTAAAGCGGAATGCTTCCATGGAATGTTCTTGGTTTGTTTGGAAGTTGATCATGTGCTCTTGATGGTACTGTTTCCTTACAATATCGGGTGCTGTTGATAATAAGTTATTATCACCCATAGTTACACACACACACACACACACACACACACACACACACACACACACAAGCGCGTAAGCACACACCCGGGCGTAAAAAATAAAGTAAAAAAAGTGAATTAGTAATGGATATATAAAGCGGAATGCTCCCATGGAAGGTTCTTGGTTTGTTTGGAAGTTGATCATGTGCTGTTGATGGTATTGTTTTCCTACAATATCTGGTGCTCTGGGCACTAGACTTGGCACTGCATCAAGTTTTAATTAGTTCTATTGAACTATGGAGCAATTTATTTTTTCTTATTGGTGGACCAGACGTTTTTACATGAACATCAATATCAAATATTAGGTGTTTATTGTGTTTGGGTGGCTGGATTTTTGAATGTCGATGTGACAAATTCTGCCTCTAGATCTGGGCACTTGTTTTTCTTGTGTTTGGCTTACTGGACTTTGGAACATTCGTGTGTCACCTTCTTCAAGACATCTAGGAACTTGCATTTATGTCTTATGTCATGTAGCACTGCTTATGATAATAGTACCTTGACACCTGGACCACGTGAGAGTGTTAAGAGTGGTTTGATGCCCTTGATCTCTATAAACCAAATAAAAAGCTACTGTTTACAATCAAATCGGGCCTTCATGTTGCAGGTAATTGATTCCATTTCTACAAGCCAAGGTGATCTGGAGCCATGGAGTCTTGATTTCTTTAGAAGAAACTATGTCTCTTCTTCATGGCAAGTCAACGGAGCAAACAATGCTGATCAATATAATACGACTGTAGCAAATGTAAGCATTCACCCCTGTTATTGTTGTTGTTGTTTTTATTATTATTAATCTAATTATCAGCAGAAACACTGGACATAATGTGGCCATTGATCATGTTAATTTTCTTTTAAGCCGGTGCAGATAGTTATGAATGTTGGACACACATCCTCTCAAGTCAAAGTGGAAGGTGGTGCTAAAGCTGGTGATTTGCTGTTGACAGATAAAGGGCTTAAAGATGATCCTGGTAATTATAAGCTATTCCTCTTTGTTATAGCATTACTTTGGTATTTTTTTTTGGTTGTAATACAATTTGTCCTTTTTTGTTATGCAGATCAACACCAACTTCTTGATACACCAGCAAAATTAGCTCGAAGGGTAATTTGTTTTCTTTAATAGTTTCCCAGTCTTTTGGTTTGGTAGACTCTGGATGGTTTATTAGTTGAGGTTACTTAGTTTGAACAGCGTGATTGGACAATGGTCCTGCTTCTTCTAAAGTTGTTTAGTTTGGATATTATTTTCTTATACTGGCTAAATTGCCTTAGTTTTTCAAATTTCAATCTTCAAGTGAACTTTGCACTTCAGTGCCTTGGTCGGTGTATCACCATCTAGGTACCTGAGTTTGTTGATATAACATACACGATACTTTTCACGTTATACAGCAATTGAGAGAAAAGAGGCGGGAAAGGAGGGCAATGGAGTTGATTCAGCAGGATGATGAAGCATTGGTTAAACTTGAGAATGCAGCTATTGAACACTCTAAAGCAGTGGACTCTGCGGTACTGGGAAAATATAGCATATGGAGAAAAGAGAATGAAAATGAAAATTCTGATACAACTGTTCGACTGATTCGGGACCAAATGATCATGGCCAGGGTCTATTCAGTCATTTCCAAGTCAAAAACAAACTTGACTTATATCAAGAACTGCTGATGCGGCTTAAGGAAAGTCAGCGTGCATTGGGAGAGGCTAATGCTGATGCTGACCTCCATCACAGGTGATTAAAAAAAAAATTCTTTTTACTTATTTGCCTAAATTTTACAATCAATGTGTTATAACGTTTTTGAACTTGATACCAGTGCCCCTGAGAAGATCAAAGCAATGGGCCAGGTTTTGTCGAAAGCAAGAGCAGAACTATATGATTGCAAGACGGTTACCCAGAGGCTTCGGGCGATGCTCCAATCTGCAGATGAACAAGTTAGGAGTCTGAAGAAACAGAGCACATTTCTAAGCCAATTGGCTGCAAAGACCATTCCCAATGGGATCCACTGCTTATCTATGCGCTTAACCATAGCATACTACCTCCTCCCTCCAGAAGAGAGAAAATTTCCTAGGAGTGAGAATCTGGTAAACCCAAGCCTTTACCATTATGCACTCTTCTCTGACAACGTCTTGGCTGCATCTGTTGTTGTTAACTCGACGATCATGAATGCTAAGGTAATGTGTCCCTGTTCTTTTCCTTTCATTCATTTGTAGTATTTGCTTCATGTCTCACTTGGGCTTATGTAGTCCCTGACACTAATAACTCATGTTAATTACAGGAGCCTGAGAAACATGTATTCCATCTGGTTACTGATAAATTGAACTTTGGAGCTATGAACATGTGGTTCCTATTGAATCCACCTGGAAAAGCAACCATTCATGTTGAAAATGTCGATGACTTCAAATGGTTAAACTCTTCATACTGTCCGGTCTTACAGCAGCTTGAGTCCGCTGCCATGAAAGAGTACTATTTCAAGGCTGATCATCCTACTACTCTCTCAGCAGGTTCATCTAATTTAAAATACCGAAATCCAAAATACCTGTCTATGCTCAACCACCTAAGATTTTATCTCCCACAAGTTTACCCAAAGTTGGACAAAATCCTGTTTCTTGATGATGATATAGTTGTCCAGAAAGATTTGACAGGATTGTGGGCTGTTGATCTTAAGGGGAATGTAAATGGAGCGGTGGAGACTTGTGGTGAGAGTTTCCACAGGTTTGACAAGTATCTCAATTTCTCCAACCCTAACATTGCGAAGAACTTTGATCCCAATGCCTGTGGCTGGGCATATGGAATGAATATTTTTGATCTTAAGGAGTGGAAGAAGAAAGATATAACTGGGATATACCACAAGTGGCAGAGAATGGTGAGTATATACAAAGGCTCTTCTTTATTACTTATTCCTTAAGTCAGACTCTTGTTTAACTTATAATACTATATGTGCTTGACAGTTTAGCCTATAAAACCAACTGGCAGCTTAAGCTCAATCTATATTTCACCAACTTCTGAATGCTCACAGAAGAAGTTCTCATATCTTGTGGCTTCTTACTGGGTTTTCCTTTCTATGCAGAATGCAGATCGGGTGCTTTGGAAGCTAGGAACTCTACCTCCTGGATTGTTAACATTCTATAAGTTGACTTATCCTCTTGACAAGTCATGGCATGTACTAGGGCTGGGGTATAACCCGAGCATTGACCGGTCAGAGATAGAGAATGCTGCAGTTGTCCACTATAACGGGAACATGAAGCCATGGCTGGAGTTGGCAATGACCAAGTACAGGCCTTATTGGACCAAGTACATAAAGTATGATCACCCTTATGTGAAGAATTGCAACCTAAGTGAGTAGGCTGAAGAAAGCGGAGCTGTTCTCCCAGATCTTTCTCTTGAGCGGGTGCAAGGCTGGGAGGAATAGGGCTTACGGATGTCATTTTTCCTCATTGTATGCTCTATTGCTTTCTTCTGCCTCTGTTCATTTGTTGCATTCTCTCTCTCTCTCTCTCTCTCTCTTAGTCCTCCATTTCACTGAATTTTCCAGTTTAGAATGAAGGTTGTGGAGTGCTTACGTGTATAATTTGGTGTTATCGGTGGGATACTACTGAATTTGTTGAGTGATAAGAGGGAAAAATTCTTTGGGGAACTTTTCTTTTGTCCCATGCTCTCATTTCGCAGAAATGAGAAGTCCAGTTCCATTGTGAAGATAAATTTACATTGTATCGACATAGATGGTTTAAGAAGGCAAATGGGCCTGTTAACTCTCTCTTATCATCTTTGGAGAAGCAGATGCACTTTTGTGGAGAATAACTCAATTCCTTGCGGACAACTTTCCTGTATTATGGAGGCGACCATCTGTGGCTGCTCTTTCCTGATTCCCAAGTCTTGCTAGCAAACTGGCTGTACGGTGATTGTTTGAGAGCCTGGTTTGGTGTGATTCGAGCTCCATGCATCTCTATCTATTTTTGATAGCCTGCACTAACTGAAAACGTAAGGTTGGATGTAGTTGTGTACTGAATTTGTCATTCCAAGAACAAAAGAGGATGGCTTGTTAGGTGTTAGTTTCTTTCCATCCATGATTCTAGTGATTTTTTTTGAATCAAGTTGACAGGTGTTGGGTGATAGTTTCTCTCTTTTTATCTTTCAAGCTGCACACAAGAGGTGGTTGAATTTGTACTCCGTTCCAATGCAGTTGGTGCTTCTTGATGGGTAGAGGACAGGTTTCATGCCCTGCTATAGGCTCGCTTTATAATTGTATTTCAGATTCCTTTATATGCTTACACGAAAGTCCTCGCTATGGGAGTGTAGACTGTAGTGTACTGATCCTTATCCTTGTATTTGTTAGTGTCTGCGGGGTTGGATAAAATAACAACTCCACTGCTGCTTACACCACTGTTTGGATGAGGCAACAATTGAGACAGAATCTGAACAACCGAGTCCCCAGTGGTTTGTTTTTTGTCTCCCATCACCAACGCCGATTCAGTTCCCAAAATGGACGCACGGCCGTCTGCGCCACCTGCGTTCAACTATTTTTCATCATGGACTTCCAACAGCTGCCGCCCTTCCTCCGACACCGAGTAGTTAACATCTCAGGTCTACTCCTTCCATCTATGCCTCCCAAGAAGCTTCCTTGCCCTGGGCTTATCATTGGAACGAAGAAAAGGTCCCATTGTGCACCTCTCTCCTCTTGACTCAAATCTTCCCATCTTTTTGATGGTGGGGTTCAGTCGGGTGATAAACCACAAAAATACAAGGATAGCCATGGTACACGATAATAATAATATCTCATGTTGAAGCAGAATGGAATTGTTAATTGCAAACACAGAGAGGATGTTGTTGTTGCTGCTGCTGACTTTATTTGTTAAGGTAAAGAATAAAAATAAAATGAAAAACCATCTCAAATCTTTGTTTGAGTACGTATATAATGGATCCAGACTGGGTAGCCAAAGTACAAAAAGCACTAGTTACAAGGGAAACTGTTACAATAGGGATTTCGCATAGCATACTCTTTACCGCCCGCCTCCCCATTAAAATAATACAGTGCACCGATAGTGTGAACTACACATTCAGTAGAGCTGAAGCCCGTAGTTCTCTGGTTAAATATCTTTTAACCGAGGAAGTATACCAAGAACCAATCAAGTATATAACCTGAGCGATGATATCTCCATGGATGCCGAGTCGTGAAATTGTTCAAATCACTATCCAATATTTAAACTGCAAAAACAACAGAAGACTAGGCTCTTAAACAGATGTTTTGTTTGGGAGAGTAATCCCCATCGACTTATAGTATTTCTTCTCTGCTTCTGCCATTCGCCCCCGAAACATTCCCCACTCTTTTTTGCACCGCTCCCTTACCTGCACAAGGACTCACTTGTTACCATTGTTCAACTTGAGATTAAAATACCAAAATCCACAATAACTGTTGAAGAAAATTGCATCCTAAGTTCTTGCTTACCCCTTCCCATGGTTTTTTCCCCTTCTCGGACTGGCCCTGTTGAACACAAAAGAAAGAGGGTAAAATGTGATGACTTGCAATCCAATATCCAGTGTTGTTTATCAAAAGATTATATAAACATAACATTTCACTTTTTTCTCACCTGATTCCCAAGGGAAGGAACCACCTGATGAACGATCCACTGTGAATCAACAACTCCTATTTTCTCATGCGCTGGCTATTATTATGAAAGGACAAAAAAAAAAAAAAACAAAACAAAGTTATATAGCAAAAAACAGTACGAAAATGCATTCCATAATTGATAATTAAAGAAAAACTATATGATGGCAATTGGTAACTAAAAAAAATAAGAGTTGCGCCATAGATTTATACCTCCACACATTTTTGAAGAGCAATATCTAGACCCCATCCGTGAATTAAATCATTCTGCAGCGACAAAAAAAACAAAAAACAAAAAACCTCATTCACTCAAATAGTTTGTTACATACACAACAAGCACCATAGACTATAAAAAACAATCAAAATCACCTGAATCATATGCCATACGCATCGCCATGCATCTCGTGAGAAAACAGGAGCCATTATCTCCACAAAGCTGAAAACATTGAGTATACATAAAGAAAGAGTACAACAAAATAGATAATAAGAAAGTCATAAATTAATATTCTCAAAACAGAAAATCATAAATTATAAAAGGATCCGTACGCTGCGCACGGTGGGAGATGGGGGTCACTGCACCAGCCTGGCCTCTCTTCCGTTTCTCTGAGATAAAACAAAATCAGCTAAAAAAACAGGAAGTACAAAATCTATTAAGAATTTTATAATAATTAAAAAAAAATCTCGCAGAGATCAACTTCAATACAATTCACTTAAAGGAGAGGAACAACAAAGTAAACATGCAATGGGCTTAAGAGCTCACTTGTGGACTTCACGATCCCCTCTCCTTTTAGTCATTTGCCAAGCCAACCGTTCGTTTGGTTCCAAACCAGGCTGTGAGATTTCTAATCCGTGTTTCTTCACCAATTCAATGTACCTGGAAAATGAGAAAGAAATCATTTCCTAAAGCATAGGGATCTTTAAATAAGACACTCCATGAAAAAGATAAAACTTACTTTTCAGCATTAAATGCTCAACCCCTAGATCTTCATCCCAGATAAATATGTATTCATATGGAGCCACAATGTCTGGGTGCAAAAACCTTTTAGCAAACCACCTTGAATTATCATCAGACAGAGAATTAGTGCTGTTATGATCCAACATTTCTCAACTATGTGGCAACAACTTCCTCTTACATAACAAAAATTAACTAAAAGCGACAATCATTTCTCACCATTTTGTCTGCTTCCTGGTGCTTACATGAATAGCTCTCTTTGACCACTCCAAATCATCCCATTCACTAGTCCGCCCATCATAATGGAACAACAGGATTGTAAAATTTTCAGAGAACTGAAAGATAGCAATACAATGGTCATGACAAAACACAAAATATATGGATTAAATATTGTGCCAACAGCAAAGCAAGAAAGTGGAATTAAATATGTATCTACTTCTTAACACTGAGACAAGATTGGCAGGTCAGCAGGTCAGTAACCCTATAAAGATTAAAAACCATTAAACAGATTAAAGTTCAGACAGCTCGATAGTATCTTCTAAAATTATATCATAGCAGACCAAACACATTGGCAGGAAATTCAAAATTACCAACATAAAATTATTAAAGAAATTGAAATCTGCACAATCAAGGGTCCTATACAACTATTCTGTGGCTGATCTGCCCGACATATCTGCTAATTCATGGTTGAAGAGCAGAAATAAAAAAACTGACTGCTATCATCAGACAGTGCTCTCATCCATGCACGGCCTTAAAAAATAAAAATAATAATAAAAAACTTCTCACATCTATTGTTCTAGCATAAAGGGCATACTTATCAAGAAACATAATCTCTAATTCTCTAACTACCAAGGGAGGTAGCAAACTAGCCAATAGGCTAGCAACAAATAATACCACACACCTTAATTGGAAAATGAGAAATTCTTTAACAGACACCATCACCACCTCATGGCCTCAGAGTTGAAGCCTAAAACTAAGCCAGCAAAATATACTATTGCACTCGGACACCAAAACCATGTGCACCAACGGTTGGTCTTATTAGGAATTTGAACAACAAGACTTGCATTAGTGGTGTATATGTGGCCTATTTCAAAGGTACATCAAGTCCTTTGAAAATTATTTCCATCATCAACAGGCATTGCATTTGGGGCTGGATCCATATTTCACAACCAGGCTAGCAACTGAATTATATGAGCCTCAAAACACATGATGGGAATATAATTCAGTTAAAAGAGCCATCACATCAGTGAGGATAAACTCGCATTTGACTTCTGTTTCGGTCCCTCTAGATTTTCATGTAGAAAAGTTCTTTTTTTTTTCTCTTGCCACTTCAGAATTTTAAAAGAATGACAAGAAAATAAATTGTGAAAGATTAATAATGCGGAAAGTAATATATAATGACATATTTTGACTCTTCATTCCCTCATTCTCTTTACCAATTGACAACATGCTACTTATCATTCCATATGGTCATACACGGTGGATTGAGGCTGTCTTTTGATTCTTTGCTGCTATACCATCTGTTGCTTGTGACAAGTGCTTTCACCGCTTTTAACACAAATAAAAGCTCTTGGTGATCAATTTAAAAAAGGACCTTTTAGAAAGCACAAATCATTAAGCTGTAATTTGGACAAGTCCGATTTTCTGGCTACTCTCAACAGCATAAGCACCATCCATTTGATCTCCTCTTCTCTCTCTTACTTTTCCTATCACATAATCTCACCGCTAACGAAATTTTCAGTTTGTTCCCTCTATTTCTCTTACTGTCCTTGTGGATATTATCTAAACTCTCTTTTCCACACATCCATTCTTATCCAACACCTTCAAAAGAAATCTGTTTGAAATTTTTTATTTTCTTGATAAGCACTTCAAATTTTCTAAGCACATCCATTCCTGATAAGTGCTCTTTATGCAGAATTGGATGTTTGGTGATCAATTTAAAAATGGACCTTCAGAGAAGCACAAATCATTAAGCTGCAATTTGGACAAATCAGATTTTCTTAAAGTAGCTATAAGCATCAAGCATTCCATTTCAGAGATTGTCACAACAAATAGACTAACCTTTTTCACTGCAGCATCAATATTATTTTTCTGGTCAAGACCAACTGTGAACGTTACAAGGTACTTCTGTTTGATAGACAGGTCCTGCACATATGATTCAAACAATCAACATTCAGTATTAAGCAACAAGCAGTTAGGGTAAACATTATATATGATATAACTTGCACAATGCATATTAAAAATGTGTAGTAAAACATCCAGAATGATACTCAACATCTTAACAAGTCTGATGGTCATATGCCAAACCAAGTACAAAGTGTAATCTTGTTCAGATGTCCATGTATTCAGAATGATTAGCCTTCTTTCTACTGAAGCTATCAGCCATAAAACTAAGGGTCATCCATAAGTTATATTGATCCATGGTTAAAAAGTATATAAGCCAACTTTGTGATTGTGTGTGTGTGTGTGTGTGTGATGAAAGCTAGGGAATATTCATTATAGCTAGAAAGAGTTTGCATGTGAAAGTATCAGGTGACCCGGAAATAGACCCAAACGATAGCCAGCAAAGTATATGTATTTTTACCACAATTCACCCATTTTTCTTTGCTTTCTTAGAAATATAACCTAGAAAATTTGCCCTCAGGTTAATTAGATCCCAAGATATAAATTATCACAGGCCTTGTTTGGCAAGTGGAGTTAGCTCAAGAATTAAGCTAATTCCGGTGAACTCTTGCCAAACACCCAAAATTTGGCAGGAGTTAGCAAGTCATGATGAAAATGGATTTAGCCCAAACCATCTTGAAATCCACCAAATTCTCCAAAACTCAGGAATTGCTAATTCTAAGAAAAGGTTAGAATTAGCACCCACCCCCCCTCCCCCACCCCCACAAAAAAAAAAAAAAAAAACCCTAACTGTAGCTAAATCTAATTTCAACCAAACAACACCCCCCCCCCCCCCCCCCCCCCCCCCCCCACAAAAAAAAAAAAAAAAAAAAAAAAAAAAAAAAAAAAAATCTAATTACCAACTCTTTCCTATATCTCTTCTCCTAAGATATTAAATCCCAACTCCTAACTCCACTTGCCAAACGCAGCCTTACAGTCCCATATTGTAGTCAAACTCTTGATTCTTCATTCCCATATCATATTCCACGAGATAACCTCACTCCTTCCACCCCAGTGACAATGTAGAAAACAGAAGTGGAAGCAAACCAAAGAGGCAGGATTCAAGCTTCAAAGAGTTTAATAAGGAAAAGAAGTGATTTTTCTTTCAAATAAAATTAATAGAATTGGTAACAAAGAGATATCAGGAAAAAAAAAAAAAAAATCAGGGAAAGACAGGAGAAATGAAAGAAAATATATTATGGTTTTATGGGAGATTATTGATATGACTAGGACACTCCACAAAATAAAGTTATGTATAAGATGAAGTATGTACCCTTCTGACTAAGCTAGGCGTCTGATAGATCATCTTACAATTTTACGTTCTTTCATATACGAACAACAAGGCGATACATATATTTATCTGAGTTAAATATCCATATAAGTTTTTTTAAAAACATAGATACAGCCATCCCTGTTAGAGTACGACAATCGACTCTTTGTATAGAGATCATAGGTTTATATGCTATCACAACATACAAACCTATACTATCTGATCCATTAGAAATAAAGAAATGGTGTAACTAACAGAGAAATTAAGAAATTAACATTAAATCTTAAAGAAAAATAAATAATGAAACAAGAAGAAAATACTTAAATAAAAAATATAAAAGGAAGCTAAAGTGCACTAGAATGGCTACTGGTAAAGCATGGGCTAAAGTGGGGCATTATGGACTTTACAACAATTCCTTATGAACTGACAACCTGGCCAGTGCAAGTCCAATAATCTGCACCATGTCACACTAATGCATATATGGGAAATCTAAGTTTGTAAGTTGACACATCATGTCTTCGAGATCTAAATGATCTAATGGGCTCTTGAGAGAACATCTGGTCGTTGTAGCAAAAAACCTTTTTGTTTTTTTTTGAAAATGATGCACTTCATGCAGATCAAAATTACACCAAGCAGTTTGTTTATAGTTGATATTGAATTAACCATGTACTTGGAAATGGAAATACATAGTTATATGAGCCTCTAGATAAAAGCCTCTAGAAAAAAAAATTAAGAAAACTACACACCTCATTTGGATTGCCCCACAGCCTGCGAAGGTAAAAATCTGATTCCGGTACGATGATGCCTGGTGCTAATCTTTCTGCACCTCTAGGATTTGTAGGAACATAAATCTGCACCAGAATCACAAATATATTAATCTCACCATTTGTGCACCATATCACTCATATAACAAAACAGTAAAAAGACTTATATGTATTTAACCCTGAGAGCTCCAAGAAATGGGTGTCATTCTGGTAACCCTTCATTTTAAAAGAAACATACTCCAAATAGGAATAACTGATAAACTTTTACATGCCCATGTAAGAAGAGATATCACTGTAATTAATTTCACAAGGAGACCAGAAATCGTGTCATATGTGCCGCACATTCTAATGATGGCAAACAATTAAGGGAAACTAAACAATGGAAGATAGAGATATATATCAACTGCATATGGTGTGGGAACAATTTGCAGCCAGGAACTATAATCACGAAAAAGGGCCACTTAACAGTCATTAGTGATGAGACACTGTTACACCACAAAGTAGAAACAACACAAAATTTGTATCTGAATGATAAACATCTTGAACATCACAAGAAGTCAGAAAATATTTTTTAAGTAAGACTAGCTAGAACTTTGAAAGAGATCACCAATTAACTAAAAGAAAAAAAGAATAAGTGCATGCTCAAAACTATGCTTTCTACTTGAACAAGAAAAAAAGATCTTCGGTATGGAAGTGGTAAATTAGTTGGAGGTGAGAGCTTAAGAAGGCCCATTTTTGTTGACTCCATATATATGAATTTCCAGCAGGGATAAAACAATATTCGCGTAAAAGACATTAAAAAAATTAAACATGTCTCCCTGGATAGATTCTTATGTTGAGTTTCATAAAATCCTGAAACAAGAGGGGATACTCTGAGCAGAATTACAATTCTGTACCGTAGCCAAGGGAAGTTATGAGTCTTATGACACCTCCACTATAAGAAATCTTAGAAAGCTGCTGCTGGTGCCTCTATACCTACTACTAGGTTATCTCATGAACTTGAATGATACACACCAAAGGAAAGAAGAAAAAGGAAAAAGAAATTCTGCCCTTTAATCAAACTGTTTGAAAAGAAGCACACAATGAATTCAAAAGAACTGCGAGAAGTCAACACAACAAAATATGTGATTTCAAATTAGAAAATACAAACCTTTAAAATAAGATAATTGACTTCCAGTTTGTCAAAAAATTATTAATTGCTTCAACAGGTAGAGTTCAAATCCCCAATTTGATTATTTTACCTTTAATATTCTTGCTGTATGCTTTTAGCTAAGCTAGTTCCATGTGGTGTTAATAAAGTTTATCATACTGTTATGGTTCCTTTCTGCTGCTCCTTCACCAAGCATTTTACTTATTTGAATTGTGACGTGGGACTCAAATCATCTCTGTTAGCAACAAAACCTAAGTTTAGGCGTACTTGAAAGGTTTATATCAAATGGTTGACCTACTCCCTCAAATGTGATTTTCTTCATCATGTCTGCATTCATTTAGGAAGTTATTCCTCAAGTAATAATAGACATACGGATTATAAATGAATCATAGTAGTAAGACATGACTCGAAAATTTCAATTTAATACTAGTAAAGTTTTGGGGAAACAGAATAGCAAACAAATGCATAGGCCGAGGGGTTGTACCTTGGTGCTATTTGAAGCCTTGGTTCCATTTTGATTTGCAGAAGTACAAGTATGGTTCAGTAGGGATTGGGTTGTGAGGTCGGAGTTGCTATATTCTATGTACGAAATAATGCTGGATGGAAAGTGGAGCTGCCATTTTCAACAGGAAGAGGAAATATCTCATTCATATCAGCTAGTGTTCCACCACTGTAGTATAAGAAAGATGTGTATAAAACAAAATGGAAAGGCCATTTGTTAATTATACCTTTGTTATATTAACTGTAGGAAAAGAAATCCCAATCAAGAAGCCAAACATAAAGCCGGTGATGATTGTAATCACTAGCCTCATGCTTTCATTCGATTGCCTAAGAAATCCACTGCAAATCAATCGTATGTGTAATCGAACAGAGAGGAATCTTGTGAAGTGAAAGTAAGGAATAATAATAGAACAGTTTGCGTAAAACTCAACCAACCTGCGTCCAAGAGTTGCAGGGAGCTTAGCCATGGTTCCCCGACTCTATTTAAATCACCTAGAGAGAGGGAGGGAGGGAGAGATTAGAGAGCAGCTCCACACTGTTCATACTCGCAACCCTGAATTATAGGAATTAGGGCTTTGCAGCGATTGCAACCTAGGTTGATTCGTCATCCACAACATCAGATCTTAACAAACAATCCCGAGAGCTACTACTCGATAACAAGGAGATGTAAAAAATTGGGAATAAAAAGAGAGTGAGAAAAATGCTTACTCGTTCTCGCGCCAGAGTGGTGTTTTGAGAAATGAAATCAATCTCTTTGTTCGTGATTCCTCCTTCTTTTTTCTTTTGTTTTAAATTTTGTTACGGCTGCCTGCGCTCTCGCTGTCGCTGGAATATATAAGGGAGCGGGAAAGAAAAAGAGAATGAAACAAAACGTCGGGGGGGTGTGGGGCGAGAGAGAGGCGAGAATATCGTGGGAGGAGAGATTAAGGGAACAATAAATCAATAATATATCTATATTTTTATTCTTATTAAAACTAAAAAAATTTTAGGCTTATTTCTATATAAACCTCTCATTTCTTTCATATTTTTGAAATTACCTCCAAATCTTTATATCTCTAAAATTACCCCCTATTTTTTTTAATTTGATCAAAATTGCCCAACCATTAGTTAAAAAGCATCAAAAAGAAGTGTTCCGTTATATTTTTGTGAAATTTCTTTAATGTCCCACCTTCAGTTAATACCATTCTAATTAAATCTAAATTAAATTTTAATTAAACTAAAATTAAATTTAATCGACTACATGCAAGCTGAGCTTGAGCGAGCGCCCTTCGTGCTCGTGCGAGGAGGGAGAGAGGATGAGAGAGAGAGAGAGAGAGAGAGAGAGAGAGTTACATTGAGGGGTAAATTTGATAAGAATTTGAGAGTAAAAAAGAAATTGTATTTTAAAACGATTAAAAAGATAATATGGGAGGGGTAAATTTAATCAAATTAATGAATTAGGAGGGTAATTTTAAAAATATGAAGATTTTGAGGGTAATTTTAGAAATATGAAAAATTTTGTGGGCCAAAAATTAAATAACAACAATAAAGTTAGCCCTCGATATTCTGTAGTTACTGTTAAACTACAAACCCACACTTTTCCCCACTGTTTCTGTTTTCGTTTCTAATTTTGTTATTAAAAAGTACACCTCTATTTCTCTATTATTATTATTGTTATAATTAACCACAATCCTTTGGATTGAAATGTTAATTTGATACTAACCCACATTTGTGTCACCTCCAAGCAAAATATATTTACAATTCAAATATATATATATTGAATTTTAGCTATACATTTATATTCTCGTATCAGAAAGAATTTGGGTTTTTTTCATATTAACACATAAAATCTTTGGTAATTCTGTATTCGCCTCCTAAATCATTATATTTATATTTCGACACTTAAAATTTAAGTTGGGAGAAAATCATAAATTAAGTTCCAAAATTAAAAAAAATTATTAGAGTTATTCGTTAGTGTTGTTATCATTTTTTTAATTATGATATCACTGGAAATAGTAGCGCATTATAATACTACTATTAAATATTAAAAATGAGTAAATATAAATAAGTAAATACTATTTTTATCTAAACAATTCACAAATTAGAATACAAAATTTTATAGATAATAATAATAAAATATTAATATTTCACCACCAAAAAGAAAGAAAGGTACAAAAGGAAAATTTTAGTGACTTTTATTTTGCACAAATATTTGTTGCACATACATAGCATCTGCCTAAAATCTAGTTAAAAACCACACCCTACTAGCACCGTGATTGTTGCCATATAGTAGATTTAGCTGAGCTATCCTCTAATTCTATTTGGTACCCACCAAGCTCATGTGACATCAACGGAATAATATTGATTATGACACACACACACACACACACACACACACACACAGAGACTTGTATAGTTCCGGAAAGATTTGAGGCCGAATTCTTCCCATTCAAATACCAACATTCGACATTTAAATACAAGATCCACTCCGTTGAAGTTGATATATATTATTTCAAGTATTTATAAGCCAAAATTAAATATTTTAAATACTTTTGCTCATGCATCAAGTAGTGAAAAATGGACAGTTTAAATAATGAGTTGGTTAGTTTTGTTGTGCCTACGACAACAACCTGATGAGGATCCCCTGAATCTCCCAAGCACCAAGAACAATCCCAAACAGCACAAAACAATCACCAGAAGAAAGCACACGCAAACAAACAATCTAACGAGGTTCGGCCTTAATGACTACGTCCTCGGGCAATCAGAAGAGAGATTAAATTACTTGGAAGATGATTACAATTGCTAGCAGCCTCTTTGATTGCAAGAGAGCTCCAGCAAATCCCAGCAATCAGATATTAACCCTAGAAAATAGCCACAGCCTTTAAATACAAACAGGTTTCCAAATCTACAAACGCAGCCCGCATTCGCTTGTCGGTCGACCGGGCGGTCGACCGACCCCTTCCACCCGTCGACCGGTCGGTCGGCTGGGTGCCCAACAGAGAGTTGGGTACTTTCAGTCGGTCGACCGAGCTCCACCTTGTGCACATTGTGCATGTCGGTCGACCGGGCCGGTCGACCGGCCATCCTATTTCCTGCTGCTGCTATTTTCTGCTGCTGTTTCCTTCGCCTTTTCGTCGTCGACTTCCTTGGCGATCACCTCGACGACCCCTCGGCAATCCATATCAACTTCCTTAGCAATATTCTCTCTTTCCAACAATTCTCCACCTCGGTGAAGATTCCCAAATCTGAGCCGAACTGTCCATCGACTCGAGAGCGGCTGCACCAATGTGGTTGCCTACGTACCCTGCCCAAGGGATCAAGCCGTCCGTAGTTCATCCAAATGAGCTTCAGCAAGCTCAAGCTACCTGAAGGACATGGAGTAAAGCTTTGCAATGTGCAAACTTAACTCCCGACACCACCTTCGTAAGCATGTCGGCTGGATTCTCCGAAGTGTGAATCTTCAACAGTTCGATGTCACCTTCCTCCAGAATCTCCCGAACAAAGTGGTACCTGACATCAATATGCTTCGTCCTTGCATGATAGACCTGGTTCCTGGCCAAGTAGATGGCGCTCATGCTGTCACAGTTTATCTTCAGCAGATCCTGTTCCACGCCCAAGTCATCAAGCAACCCCTGAAGCCAGATCGCCTCCTTCATGGCCTCTGTCATAGCCATATACTCAGCCTCTGTGGTCGACAAAGCGACGGTAGACTGCAGTGTGGAGCGCCAACTCACCGGTGCCTGTGAGAATGTGAAGACATATCCCGTTGTCGACCGGCGCTTGTCAAGGTCACCTGCATAGTCTGAATCAACATACCCTATGCACTCTTGCTTTCCAGTGTTGTCCTTCTCAAACACTAGGCCTACATCAATTGTTCCTTTGATGTACCTCAAGATCCATTTCACAGCTTCCCAATGACCCTGTCCCGGATCATGCATGTATCGGCTCACCATGGAGACGGCCTGTGATAGATCTGGTCTCGTACACACCATAGCGTACATCAAGCTACCCACCGCACTGGCATATGGAACGTGAGACATATACTCACGCTCTTGAACACTCCTCGGAGACATCTTTGCAGACAATTTGAAGTGAGGAGCCATAGGTGTACTTACAGACTTGGTATCCTTGCTGATATTGAACCTCTGCAGTACCTTCTCCAAATAGCCCTTCTGAGTCAAACTCACCCTGCCAACTCTCCGGTCTCTAGTGATCTCCATGCCCAATACTTTCCTAGCTTCGCCCAGGTCCTTCATCTCAAACTCTGACGATAGATTCTTCTTCAGAGCATCAATAGCAGATCTCGACCTCGAAGCAATCAACATATCATCTACATAAAGAAGTAGATAGATATATTCACCTGATGGTAGCCTGTTGTAGTACACACATGGGTCATAGTGGCTACGTGTGTACTTCTTCTTTCTGATGAAGCTATCAAATCGCTTGTACCACTGTCTAGGAGACTGCTTCAATCCGTACAGCGACTTCTTTAGCTTGCATACTAACTCTTCCTTCCCTGCAGTCTTGTAACCTGTAGGCTGTGTCATATAGATCTCCTCCTCTAGATCGCCATGGAGAAAGGCGGTCTTCACATCGAGTTGGTCAAGGTCCAACTCATTCTGCGCAACCAAGGCCAATAGAATACGAATTGACGAATGTTTAACCACAGGAGAGAATACCTCGTTGTAGTCAATTCCTTCCCTCTGAGCGTAGCCTTTAGCCACCAACCGAGCCTTGTAGCGCACTGCATCTTCTTGGAGAGATCCTTACTTCTTAGCATACACCCACTTGCATCATATGGCCTTCTTCCCTTTGGGCAACTTGGTGAGTTCCCATGTGTCGTTCTTGTAGAGAGATTGCATCTCTTCATTCATGGCCTCTTTCCACATCCTCGCTTCCGAACTGATCTCAGCTTCTCTGAAGGTAGATGGAATAGCCTCCTCAACGACTGGAAGTGCATATGCTACGACCATATCAGTGGTGAGCCAACCTAGTCTCCTAGTGTTCCTCCTTAGTCTGTCAACTGCAGTAGGATCGGGAACAGTACCCATAACCTGTTCTTGACCCTGATCAACCTCTTCAGCATCTTCTTCAACTACTCGATCACTGCCCTGTGTCACCTCAGGAATGATCCGAACCGATGCTGATTCCTCTAGAGATGGTGGATCTGCATCAATCTCCACCTGCTGCGATAGCTCCTTGGTCTTGCCAGTCTCCACCTGCTGAGAGACCGTAGGCTTCATCAAAGAAGCCTCATTGAACGTGACATCCCTGCTGAGTATGAACTTGTTGTCCATTGGGTCCCAAATCTTGAACCCCTTGGTTCCTCGCTTGAAGCCAACGAACACCCCCTTCTTTGCCCTTGGGTCCAACTTGTCTTCTCTGACATGGTAGTAGGCTGGACATCCGAAGACCCGTAGCAAATCATAGTCACCAGCAGCTTTTCCTGACCAAGCTTCTAGAGGGTCTTCCCCCCTATCGCAGATGACGGCAACCTATTCACGAGATGGCATGCATACGCTAAAGCTTCAGCCCAAAACTTCTTTGACAGTCCTGCATTGGATAACATACACCGAACCTTCTCTAGCAAGGTCCGGTTCATCCTCTCAGCCACCCCATTTTGTTGCGGAGTCTCTCGTACCGTGAAGTGTCTCTCTATGCCCTCATCAAGGCATAGCTGTAGGAAAGGATCCGATTTGTACTCTCCTCCATTGTCAGAACGGAGGACCTTGATCTTCCTTCCCGTGCTTCTCTCCAGATTCGTCTTTCACTTCACGAACAGTTCTAGGACTTCTCCTTTGTGTCGCATGGTGTACACCCAACAGCGCCTAGAAAAATCGTCAATGAACGACACAAAATAATGGTTACCTCCAATCGATGCAGTCTTGGTAGGTCCCCAGACATCCGTGTGAGCATAGTCAAGAATACCCTCTCTGCAGTGTGAAGCTGTGCCAAACTTCACCTTGGTCTTCTTGCCGATGATGCAATGCTCACAGAAATCCATCTTGCAGGTTTCAGCACCCTTCAGCAACCCTTGCCTCGCAAGAGCTTGCATTGACTTCTCTCCTGCATGTCCCAGCCTCATGTGCCACAGCCGGGTTGAATCTTCCTTTGGACTGGTAGAAGCCGCCACTTGCCCTGTCACCGTACTACCCTTCAAGTAGTATAGGTTGTTCCGGCGCTTGGCCTTCAACACCACCATCGAACCTTTTGTCATTCTAAGGACTCCTTCCTTAATCGACACCCCAAGGCCCAATGACTCCAAAGCTCCTACGGAAATCAAGTTTCTCTTCAACTGAGGTACATACCTCACTTCCTTCAGCTCTCTCACCATCCCATCAAACATTCTGATTGGAATAGTGCCAACACCTTCCATGATGCACGGATGATCGTCGCCCATGACGACCGAACACCCCTCCAGCTTCTCAAAACTGGTAAACCAGTCCCGATTAGGGCATACATGATATGTTGCATCTGTATCCAAGATCCACTCGTTTTCACCTGAGCAGCCTATGATGGGCGTAGTAACTGAAAAAGAGAACACCGACGAATCTGAGTCTGATCCATCTGCCTGTGATTTGCTACTTGCAGTGTTAACCACCTTTGCTAGATTTGCTTCGGATTTTGATTCTTTCTTCTTTCCCTTGAACTTCGGACAGTCCACCTTCCAGTGTCCTATCTCTCTGCAGAAGGCACACTGATTCCTTTTGAGATCCCTAAACCCTGACCTGGACTTAGATCTTCTTCTAACCTCCTTGCCCTTCCTTGATGAACCTCTGCCTCTTACTTCCAGTGCCTCCGCCGATGAGCTTGACTGAGAAGGATATCTCTCCTTTCTCCTTGTCTCATAACTTGTCAGTGCAGACGACACCTCATGGTAGTCCAAAGTCTGCCTACCATTGATAAAGGTCATAGTGAATGTCTCATACTCCTCTGCCGGGAGTGAGTTTAGGAGGATGATCGCCTTGTCTTCCTCTTCTACCACGACATCCACGTTTATCAAATCTGTAAGAAGCTTCGTGTATCGGTTGATGTGCTCATTCACTGTGCTCCCCTTCTTCATCCGAAACTGGTACAGCTTACTCTAAAGCTGCAACCTGGACTCAACACTCTTCGTTAGGTATTTCTTCTCAAGGGTTTCCCACAGATGCTTCGTCGACGTCTCATGTTGTGCAAGGTATTTTATGTCTTGCGACAAACATGAACGTATCAACCCACACGCCGACCTGTTCATCTTTGCCCACTCTTCATCAGTGGCCGTGCTCTTCTTCTTCTCCAATAGGAGAGTGTCCTCGAGGTTCGATGCATTCAGTGCATCCATAACCTCGCATCTCCACATCCCGAAGTTATTTGTACCGTTGAACTTGACTACATCAATCCTCGGGCGAGGATTCATGGTCTTAACCGAAGCTATTTCTTCTGCCATTGAGATTACTTGATCCTCTATCTATGCAGAAGAATAACCAACTGGAAATAGATCACTACTCAGATAAAAATTAGATTTTTACCTTTCCCTTGAAACCCTAGATCGAGTTTCTCTCCGGATCTACTCCACCACAGATTCCACGAGCCCTCCTTGCGTCCTCCTGAGATCGACACACGATCCCACGAACACGAATACCTCTGATCTGAGATCGGCACACGATCTCCACCGAATCAGATCTCGAGCCCTCCGAATCTTCAGAAATCTCAAGCGAAACCTGGAAGCTCTGATACCACTTGTTGTGCCTACGACAACAACCTGATGAGGATCCCCTGAATCTCCCAAGCACCAAGACAATCCCAAACAGCACAAAACAATCACCAGAAGAAAGCACACGCAAACAAAATAATCTAACGAGGTTCGGCCTCAATGCCTACGTCCTCGGGGCAATAGAAGAGAGATTAAATTACTTGGAAGATGATTACAATTACTAGCAGCCTCTTTGATTGTAAGAGAGCTCCAGCAAATCCCAGCAATCAGATACTAAACCCTAAAAAATAGCCACAGCCTTTAAATACAAACAGGTTTCCAAATCTGCAAACGCAGCCCGCATTCGCTTGTTGGTCGACCGGGCGGTCGACCGACCCCTTCCACCAGTCGATCGGTCGGTCGACTGGGTGCCCAACAGAGAGTTGGGTACTTTCAGTCGGTCGACCGGGCGGTCGACCGAGCTCCACCTTGTGCACGTTGTGCACGTCGGTCGACCGGGCCGGTCGACCGGTCAACCTGTTTCCTGCTGCTGCTGCTATTTTCTGCTGTTGTTTCCTTCGCCTTTTCGTCGTCGACTTCCTTGGCGATCACCTCGACCACCCTTCGACAATCCATATCAACTTCCTTAGCAATATTCTCTCTTTCCAACAAGTTTAACGGTATAAAACATTTGAAACCTAACAAAAATTAGATTGTAAGGCTTTTTAAATGTTTAGATCATGATCAGATAGCCGGATCGAGAATTTGTATATCTAAAAACATAGATCTAACAAACTCACTACCTTCGGCCGTTCATTTTGCGCCGTTTGATGGATGGACAAAAGGTGTTCAAAATACTTGATATTTAATTTTTAATTACTTTAAACAATACATGATTGCAGCATGATGTCAATAAAACAAACCATTTAAGGATAGCACAAGCGTACATACGCTAATATGTAATAATGTGAGGAATATTTTGAAGGTTTTACCTCATTTGCATTCAACAAATGTAAAATGCACGGGTCGAACAAATATGATGTAGACATATATAACAAGTATAAATTTTATATGATTACCATTTATATATTTACTTTTGTTTCCTTTCTATGTGCATGACAAATCTTTTGGCGATTAAAGCAGGTAGAGTTATTATATCAATAAAGAGATTCACAACTGCAACCATTTATTTCTGCGGAGCTCCGCTAAAAGGAGTGAAAGAGATAATATGATGTTCTTTAATGCTGCACGTAGCATAAATAAATAAATAAAGGATAATAAACAATTTTCGCAAGTAAGGGGGAGTTAGTTTTGTCTAACCATAGAGATTAAGTAGGTAGCTAAACAAGTGGAGAAGTAGGTATAACTTTTTATCATTAGAAAAACATTCCAAATGCTGCCATCGAATCGGGAGTCCTATTCATCTAAATCGTGTTTTCTGTTTTGGCCACCTCTAAATCTAAATATGAGGGTTGTAATAAAATACTCATAATTCAAGTGAGTAAAGCAGAAGATTACGAGGCAAAGAAGTAATAAAAACATGTTTGTTGACGTGTACATGGAAGAAGAAGAATAACAACATACACACACAGCGAGAGAGAGAGAGCGAGATCAACGGAGTTAATTAATGGTGATTGATGTATGGGGCTACGTGACTTCCCTGCCTCCATCCACAAGCAAGAAAGAAAGAAAGAGAGCGTGGATCAATTCTGACCCGGCCTTCTCGTGTATTCTGAATTGGAAGTAGACTTCCACGTCCATGGCGTGAGAAAGAAATTGGAATTAGGAGGGTTGGAAAATTTCTTTTCTAAATAACAAATTGACATTCTTTCCTTCCGCTCATCATAAAACAAAAACAAGGAAAAAAGACAAAAGTTTGGCCCATGTTTCTTTCAATTCAGCGTGAGAAAAGAGGCGCGCACTTCGTGGATCAGTGACAAGCGTGAATTAATTCATTCCTCACATGAGAGATCATACAAGGGAATTAATTAGACCGATTTTACCAGCGAGAGGGAGGTTTAAGGCAACCTTGAATCTCATCAAGGAAAGAAAGGGGGGATGTTTGATGAGTTGAATCATCGCCAGATGAGCACGTTATACGTATTCTTTTCTTTTATCTAGTCAGCCTGGATTAATAGCAACATTATGGCTTTGTTTCTTGAGAAAACCAGTAACACCAGAAGAAATCAACAATAAACACAACTATCTTCACTTACAAACTAGACTCTACCTGCTACACTGTCAAAATTGGAGAAATAAAAAATTAAAAGCACAACTCCACAAATACATGCATGCCTGAGCGCATATGCAACCAGAGTCTGTCTGACATTAATTCATTCACCATATTACAAGCCATGGGGAGCCCTATTCTTGCCACAGTTTCTTAAGGTGAGCTCATCAGCATCGAACCACCACACAGACCTGACCCATAAATGTTTGCTCTACAGAATGCAACACTCAAGTAATCTCCAATCTTCAGAGAGAAAATTTGAAAGTGAATCAGCTATGGTCTAAATGGATTCTGCCTAGTATTACCAAAATAAGTTTAGACAAGTACCTGAAAGCTGAGTTCCTCCAATGTTTTTAAATCGTCAATTCGTCTCCCGCTTCCATGCGAGTAGGTCATACCCACCTTCACCATGAAAAATATAGAATGGCACTTACAGTAAGCAACTTGTACTTGTAGCAGCAGATATATAACAGGAAATCCATCATCGATAAGTATCTTCCAGTACCAGTGCAAGTTCAATGAATTTTAAAAATACAGTAGAGTTGAAAACTATTGCAAGACAAATGTTTGTTCAACTGGACATGACATAGGGTATTGCTTTAGAGACCGACCATCTGGATGGTGTCTGGGAGGGGATCTACAGACCCATAACAAAGAAACCAACCGAATCTTATGACCACCTGAGAAAAGTTTCAAGTCGTCTGTGTATTACTATTGAGAGACCAAAGGAACAAAAAAACTGAAATGAAAAAAATGAATTGAAGGAAACAGAACTGCTGAAACCGGTGGCAGTGACGATTAAGAAATTAGTGTCTTAAGAGATAAGGCTATCACAAACGAAAAGGAGATTTTTTGGTAAGCATAGAAAGGTTATCAAGAGAGGCAGGTCTAATGTGAATATTGGCTATGTATTGGTTTAGTCATATATCGCCTGTGAGACTAGATGTACTTTGTTCTAATATTGATGAGTACGAGTCCTAGAACTCATATATCTCTTCCTCTCCCAATACATGATACACCTTTAACACAGCACACTAACCAGATGTTCTTATCAAACCACTTGATAGAAAAAGGATAGATTTTATTTGTGACAAGCTGGACATGTATTATATATATGCTCCAACTTGAGAGGGTTGAGAGACTATGCATTGGCTTAGTCTCACATCGCCTATGAAACTAGATATACTTTATACTCATTATTATATATTGATCAGTGTATAAGTCTTAGAACTCAGATCCCCATCCCCCCCCCCCCCCCCCCCAAAAAAAAAAAAAAACCCAACAACAACAACAAAAAAAAAATTCTGATACACCTTTAACACTATTGTTTATCTTCGAGATAAGTAGTTAAAATTCTGGACATCACAAAAACTCTCTCTCTCTCTCTCTCTCTCTCTCTCTCTCTCTCCTCTCTCTCTCTCTCTCTCTCTCTCTCTCGCGCGCGGCGTGTAGGAGGAGGAGGAGGGGGGGGGGGGGGGGGGATTCAAACAGCCTGATTGCACGAGAGTGCATGTGTTGAGTTTGTGCATATTTAATCAGATGTAACTGTAAGACCCGAAGAAGTATTCTGCATACAAGTAACAGTAACAAAAACTCTATCAATGTGTTTTTCCTTGAGAGTGGGCGAGTGGAAGGTGGGTGATATTCCCAACAAAATTTTAGCATCAATCACAAGGTCGAATTGAGAACCAAAGTTCTGTTCTTAAGAAACCATATTGGATGGCATGTGAAAAGATGACATCAAACTGCAATGACATGCCAACATCCTAAAGAGGGCAGGAAATTACATCCATTATTCTCCCACATAATATCAAGATATATTATGGATCAAAACCTATGGATGATTATCGCTTAACAGAAATATAGGTAGATGTTCTTACCGGTCTGACGACAAAACGACCATTCTTATCAGGGTATACGAATGCAAATGAGAGCTTCGCGTCTCTTTTCCTTGCTGCAGGTGCAACCTCTTTAACCTATGAAAGAAGATGGTAATGATGATTTCTACAATTTTTGCTAATAGCAAGCAACTAGGCAAGGAAAAAATTGTTGAAATTCCATTACCAAGTCAGTGAGCTCCCGAAGAGTGGCGTCCTTCCAAGTATAAATCTGGACCTCATCTTTAGGCTCCTTCCCTCTCACAGCAAAGTTTTCTTTGAGATGATAGTCGCCAACCTGTGAAAGCCCAGAAATGAATGGTTTTTGTATGTAGTCCAGATAATAGTTGAATAAGAAATCTCTTCTTGAAAATACATATGGCAATGCATATGCCTTTGCAAACATCAAGGTTCGAAGAAAATGACCGACTGTAAAGAACAAAACAACTGTATTGCTCTTCCCCCTTTAGCTATAAGCCTATTATGAAGGCACAAGAATCCCCATTATTGATATGCCACTTTGTTCTTTCGGTGCATGCACACAAGTAGGCAGAGGACATAGAGAAACACCAAATTCAAGTAGCGCATTCAATATCTCTGTGCATGCTTATGCAATGTTGCAAATAGAAGCTCTTGTTATCATATGAATACCACAATTTAAAATGTAACGACAATTCACTGAGAGTGTCCCATGCACATGTATGTGTTTGTCCATGTACAACATGACAACACCAAGCTTTCATGATCCCAAATACACGCAATGATTTTAAACATTCTTGCGAATATATGAATCAAAGTTCAGCATCTATAGATGCTTCAGCATCAATAGATATTATTTAACCCAACTTTCTACCAACAATTTTCCATTATATGAGCACTGATGCATAGGTGTGATACTCCGAGATATTCAAGTCAGTACTTATATTTTTTAGGCACTATAAATGTTGATGATCATGATTAACCATGGATTTATCAATTTAGATGTCTAAATTTTGCACTAGAAAAGCTTGCTGGTTACATCTAATGAAGCATGATACAGTCAAATCAGAAACATAATTCCTAATATTTTTTCCTAGCTTTTAGAAAATAAGTCTTTTTCTCCTCAACCTTATTTTCTCATCATCTTTTGAACTTGTGGTGGGGTTTTTCCGCCATAGATGATTGGACGCTCCCGATCGAATCTACAAAAACACACAAGAAGGAAAAACATCTTTCAAGTCAGGAACACCGGTGTGATGCCGGTCAAAAACCCTCAAGCTAAGGAGGAGTATTTTCGTTGAGAGAAAGTAAAGAGAATGCTTGTGTGTGTGGTATTTTTGGTGATAATCAGAAGCAATATTTATACCTCACTGAGTAGTTGATGCACACGTGTATTTCGGATCTCTACAACTGTGTGATTAGCATGTTGTGATTTTCTCGTAACCACCCAGATCGCGCCGCTTGATTATTGAGATTGTTATGCAGAGATATCCGTCACTATCCATAACAGTCTGCATTGATGTAGGGGCATTGTAACGTCTGAACGTTGGGATAATCCAATAACGTGACTGAATCTGTGAATCGCGGGAATCGTGTCGTTAAGCTGTAACCAGCGTAAAAGCGACAGTCTTTGCGAAAGATTTCGTTTCGGAGACTGGAACCTCCAAACTGCGGAATGACTCCGGATTAGTCGAGAGTTCGGGAGAGTGACTCCGGACTGAATGTGACCTCGAGATGAAATTGTAAGAGTTTCTTCATGTGTCCGTGCTGGACTCGATGGAGGATCCGTTGACCGCTCGGGGTGCCTTTTAATTTGGGTTTCTAACCCGCTTCCACGTCTTGCTGAGGGACGTGAATTATCGCGTGAGATCAGTGATTGAAACTGGTTCTTTGAGTTGATGTTCCGATAGGCATTAAGGGAGATCTTGTTAGCTTTGGAGTGATCCCTCACGGGAAGGTTCCCATTAAAGACCGCCAGAGTGAAATTAATATAAGCTGTCAGAGAAAACCCGATTTTGATTGTTGGAGTGAGCTATCAGGACGATCTCCATCTTTCAGGAGCGCCTCCGTATAGGCTTTTGCCGTCAAGGTGAAGGCGTGATATAAGTTGTCGGAGTGAGCCTTCAGGATTATCTCTATCTTTCAGGAGAGTCTCCGTATAGGTTTTATCTGTTAGGATGAGGAACCGACATAGGTTGTCGGAGTGAGCGGTCAAGACGATCTCAGTCTTTCAAGAAAGTCTTCGTATAGACTTTAACCGTCAGGGTGAAGACCCGAAATAGGTTGCCAGAGTAAGCCGTAAGGACGATCTCCATCTCTCAGGAGAGACCGTATAGGCTTTAGCCGTCAGGGAGAGGACCCGATATAAGCTGTCAGAATGAACCGTCAAGAGGACTTTCGTCTTTCAGGAGAGTCCCCATGTAGGCCTTAGCCGTCAGGGTGAGAATCCGCTACATGCTGTCGGAATAAGCCGTTAGGAGGACTTTTGTCTTTCAGGAGCCTCTGTGAACCCTTAGTTGTCAAGGTGAGAACCTGCTATAGGTTGTCAAAGTAGCTGTCAGGAGGACTTGTCTTTCAGGAAAGTCGCTGTGTAATAAGCCTTAGACGTCAGAGAGAAGACCCGATATAAGCTATCAGAGTGAGCTGTCAGGACGATTTCCATCTCTCAGGAAAGTCTCTGTGTAAGCTTTAGCCGTCAGGATGAGAACCCGACATAGGCTGTCAGGATGAGCCATCAGGAGGACTTCCGTCTCTCAGGAGAGTCTCTGTATAAACTTTAGCCGTGAGGGTGAAAACCCAATATAGGCTGTCGGAGTGAGCTGCCAAGACGATCTCTGTCTTTCAGGAGTCTCCGTATAGACTTTAGTCGTGAGGGTGAGAACTTGATATATGCTGTCGGAATGAGCCGTCAGGAAGACTTCCATCTCTTAGGAGAGTCTTCGTATAGGCTTGAGCCGTCAGGGTGAAGACCTGTTATAGTCTTTCGAAGTAGCCATCAGGAGGACTTCCATCTTCCAGGAGAATTTGTGTAGGCTTTAACCGTCAGGGTGAGGACCCGCTATAGGCTGTTAGAGTAGCCGTCATGAGGACTTTCGTCTTTCAAGAGATTCTCCGTGTATGCCCTAGCCGTCAGATTGAGGATCCTATACGCTGTCGGAGTAGTCGTCAGCAAGACTTTTCCGTCTTTCGAGAGAGTCTTCGCGTAGGCTTTAGCTGTCAGGGTGAGGACCCGCTATAGGATGTTGTAGTGACCATCAGGAGAATTTTCGTCTTTCAGGAGAGTCTCCGTATAGGCCTTAGCCATCAGGGTAAGAAACTGATATACGCTGTCGGAGTGAGTCGTCAGGAAGATCTCCGTCTTTCAAGAGAGTCTCCATGTAGACCTTAGTCGTGAAGGTGAGAACCCGATATAAGCTGTCAGAATGAGCCGTCAGTAAGACTTTCGTCTCTCAGGAGACTCCGTATACGCTTCAGCTGTCAGGGTGAAGACCCGCTATAAGCTATCGAAGTAACCGTCAGGAGGACTTTCGTCTTTCAAAAGAGTCCTCGTGTAGGCTTTAGCCATCAGGGTGAGGACATGCTGCTATAGGCTGTCGGAGTAGCCGTCAAGACTTCCGTCTTTCACGAGAATCTCCATGTAAACCTTAGCCGTCAGGGCAATGACTCGCTATAGACTGTCGGAGTAGCCGTCAGAAGGACTTCAATTTTTCAGGAGTCTCCGTGTAGACTAGTCGTTTGGGTGAGTACCCGATATAGCCTGTCGGAGTAGCCGTCAGAAGGACTTCCGCCTTTTGAGAGAGTCTCCATGTAGATCTTAGCCGTCAGGATGAGAACCTGATATAAGCTGTCAGAGTGAGCCGTCAAGATGATCTCTGTCATATAGGATAGTCTGTGTAGGCCTTAGCTGTTAGGTTGAGGACCAGATATAAGCTGTCGGAGAGGTCGTCAGGAGGATTTCCATCTTTCAGGAATCCCCGTGTAGGCCTTAGCCAACAGAGTAAGGACCCAATATAGACTGTCGAAGAGGTCATCAGGAGGACTTTCGTCTTTCAGGAGAGTCTGCGTAAACCTTAATCGTCAGGATGAAGACCCGATACAGAGTGTCAAAGTGAGCCATCAGGACGATCTCTCCCTTAGGAGAGTCTTCGTATATGCTTCAACTGTCAGGGTGAGAACCCGATATAGGCTGTCGGAAGGCGTCAGGGCTTCCATCTCTCAGGAGAGTCTCTGTATAGGCTATACCGTCAGGGTGAGAACCCGATATAGGTTGTCAGAGTGAGCCATTAGCACGAACTCTGTCTTTCAGGAGAGTGTCCGTGTAGGCCTTAGCCGTCAGGGTGAGAACCCGATATAGACTGTCGGAATGAGCCGTTAGGAGGACTTCTGTCTCTCAGAAGAATCTCTGTATAGGCTTTAGCCATCAGGGTGAGAACCTGATATACACTGTCGAATTGAGCTGTCAGAACGATCTACGTCTTTCAGGAGAATTTCCATGTAAGTCTTAGTTGTCAGGGTGAGGACCCAATATAGGCTGTTGGAGAAGCCGTAAGGAGGACTTTCATTTTTCAGAAGAGTCTCCATGTAGGCCTTATCCGTCACGTTGAAGACCCGATATAAGCTGTCAGAGAGGCCGTCAGGAGAACTTCTATCTTTCATGAAAATCTCCGTGTAGGCCTTTGCCGTCAGGGTGAAAATCTGATATAGGTTGTTAAAGTAGCCGTCAGAAGGACATTCGTCTCTCAGGAGTCTCTATGTAGGCTTTAGCCGTCAGGGTGAGAATCCAATATAGGCTATCGAAGTAGCCGTGATGAGGACATCCATCTCTCAGGAGTCTCCATGTAGGCTTTAGTCGTCAGGTGAGGACCCGCTATAAGCTGTCGGAGTGACTTGTCTCCAATACATATTTGCAAAGCTCGAAAATGAGAGGTGTACAACAATGATTCTTTTAATTGAATTAATTGAGGTTATACATAGTATCGTTTCAAATAAAAAGAATTCCACTGTTTGCTGAGTATTTTCTCGTCTTGATCGGCTAAGGTGTAGGAACATTTACCCCCCCCTAGGCGGCCACGGTGTAGGGTCCTTCCCAGTTGGCTCTAGTTTTCCCGTATTCTTCTCTTCGGTACTCTGATGACGTGCTTCAGGCTAAGTCACCTATCTGGAACTCTCGAGCCATCACTTTCTTGTGATGTGCTGCCTTAATTTGTTGTTGGTAAGTTGCGATCCGGGTCGTGGCCTGTAACCGCCTTCCTTCAGACTGGTCCAGTGCCAAGTGGAGCTACGCGGCATTCTCGTTTCAATCGATTTCTTCTGTGCACAATGTCGGCATGCAGATGTCGACCAGGATGATGGCCTTCGTCCCATAAGCTAATGAAAACAGTCTCTCCCGTAGGGATACGCTTGGTGGTTCGGTATGCCCATATCACACCCGGAAGCTTTTTAACCCATTTATCTTTCGCTTTACCGAGGCTCTTGCAACAAGCTATCGAGAATAGTGCAATTGTTGATCTCAGCTTGGCCATTGCCTTTTGGGTAGTACGGTGCAGAGAATTGGAGGGTGATCTTGTACTTGGCGGTTCGATTCATTGTCGGATATAATGGTGTGTGAGAGGACGAAGCGACATATGAGGCTATGCCACAAGAATTTGATTACCTGCTGTCATATAACTTCGGAGAGAGGCACAACTTCGATCCATTTGGTGAAGTAATCGATTAAAACCAGTAGAAACTAGAACTGAAGTTGCGCTAGTAAAAGTGGCCCCACTGCATCCAGCGCCACTGCATGAAAGGCCAAAGACTCTGTAATGTGGAGTTCCACGCTTGGCCTGCTTGAGGAAGGAGCGAACCTCTGGCATTATGTGCACTTCTTCACGTACTTCTTGACATCGCCGAACATCTAGGGCCATTAGTACGCCGATATATGGCTTTATGGGCGAGGGACCGGCCCCTGCGTGGTTTCCACAGTCGTCACTATGGATCTCCTGCATCACTTTCTTGGCTTCGTCTGGTTCGAAGCACCTTTAGGTAAGGGTCAGAGTGCAGCTTGGAGTAAGATTTCTTATACAGAATGTCTCCCAGGAGTATGTACCAGGTGGCTATGTTCTAGAGCTTTTGCGCTTCGATTTTGTCATCGGGTAGCACCCACTCCTTCAGATAGGTGATGATGGGATCTCTCCACCTGGAGAAGTGTCTAAGAGGAGCATTTCTCCCGCTCATTAGATGCTAGGCTTCGCAATATGCTCGACGGGGACTTCTCGCTGAAACTAATGCTCCACGACAGATGCCAAGTTGGCTAAAAAATCAGCGTGGTTGTTTTCTAACCGAGAGACCGGTTTGAAGTCGCAACAGGGGAACTTGAACTTCAGGCTGAGGACGATTTGCATGTATGCCGCCATCCGATCGTCTTTGGCTACATACTGCCCATTGACTTAACTCACCGCCAACAGCGAGTCGCAGCGGACCTCGAGCCCGGTGACTCCAAGCCTCGCTGTCATCCTGAGGCCAACAATGACAGCTTCGTACTCGGCCTCATTATTGGTGGCAAGGAAGCCTAGAGTGTAGGACTGCTCAATGATGGACCCCTCCGGAGTTATCAGGACGATCCCGATTCCGAAACCTTTGCTATTTGAGGCTCCATCTACTCCATCTACTTTCAGGGTCCATCTTTCCAAGAGGTCGCTCTGTGTTGGGCTTCCAGAGTGAACTTAGCAATAAAGTTCGCCAAGACTTGCCTCTTGATTACCATCCTCAACTCGTACTTGATGTCATATGGCCTTAAGCTCTATGGCCCACTTTGCTATCCGTCCCATAGCTTGCGGGTTCTCCACGATGCTCTTCAGAGGATGCTCCATCAGCATGATAATTTGAAAAGATTGGTAGTACTTCAGCTTCCTTGGGGCGACGAAGAGAGCAAGGGCCATCTTTTTCATCCTCTGGTATCTGGTTTTGGCATCAGGTAAAGACTTGCTTACATAGTACACCAACTTCTGAATGCCTCCCTTTTCTTGAACTAAGGCTCCGCTCATGGCCGACTCTGATACAACAAGATATAGGTATATTGTCTCTCCAATGACAGGCTTGGATAAGAGAGGGGGAGAGGCTAGATACTTTTCAGGCCTTGGAACGTGGCTTCACAATCTTCGTTCCAAAGGAAATCCGCTACGTTCCTCTTAATTGCTTAGAAGAACGATTTGCCTTTGTCCATGGAACGGCCGAGGAATCAATTCAAGGTTGTCATGAGTCCGTTCAACATTTGTACTTCCTTGACATAGGTCAGAGACCTCATGTCCAGGATGGTGGATACCTGATCGGGGTTGACCTCGATGCTCCACTGGGCGACCAAATATCCCAAGGATTTCCCAAGGCCACGGCGAATGTGCACTTTTCCAGGTTGAGCCTGACCTTATATTATGGAGGCGATCGAACGCCTCGCTCAGGTGTTGCACATGGTCGGTGCACTAAAGACTCTTCACAAGCATGTCGTCAACGTATACCTCCATGGTGTGTTCGATCAACTCCTTGAAGACCTTGTTGACCATTCATTGAAAAGTAGCTCCGGTGTTTTTCAGTCCGAATGGCATCACCTTGTAACAATAGATTCCTCAATCGGTGACGAACGCCATCTAATTTTCGTCTAGTGGATGCATCTTAATTTAATTTTATCCGGAGTAAGCGTCCATAAAGGAGTAGATCATAGCCCCCATCGCATTCACCATCTGGTCAATCCTTAGCAGAGGAAAGTTGTATTTGGGGCAGGCCTGGTTGAGATTGGTGAAATCAATGCAGACCCTACACTTGGCAATATTCTTCACCAAGACCGGGTTGGCGAGCCATTCGAGATGGTGCGTCTGATGTGGGACGAAGGGAAATTTAGGGCTTATGGTGGAAATTTAGTGGAATTAGGGAAGAACAGTAGAATTAAGGATTAGGTATGACCACGGATCGCAACCCAGACCTGGGGTTCACAGCCTGGTTCGATTAATCCATGAGATTAATTCAAACAACATAAAATTTTCATAGGGAAACAATTTTTAAGCAAATAATCATTAATTCTCAAAGTCCACTACATGGCTATATATAACCTACAAAATGTGCACAACACGTGCAATTATTGATAGAATTAAATCTGCTCAAATTTAATCTAAATTAACTCATAAATCTTAACAAAATTTATCCCAATCTCAATTAAATAAAATATCTAAATTATGTCAAATCAAATCAGATCTTCAAATCTAAATCCAAATCTAAATTCTAAATCTAAATAAATAATAGCAAATCTGAGCCATCTGATTCCCATCATTCTCCCCGACTTGAAAATATTCATCTCTAATGAATACAATGGTAACTAACAAGGAAAGATAGAGACGACAAAAAGTTTCTTTGAGGACATGAAGATGAAGGGAAAAGGCGGAGAAGATCAGAGGAGCGAGGACGAGGCAGCCTTCATCGGCATGACGGCATAGAGATCTCAGCGATGATGACGAGGACTTGGTGGAGACTCGACGGCATAGGATGGAGGCAGCGACGACGATGCACAACAATGATGAGGTGGAGGCATTGTGGCGTGGACGATGACATGTATCTAGAGTTTGCAAATGAGAGTTTGGAGAGAGATGATAAACAGTTTTTTTCAGAATTTTCGGCTCTGATACCAAAATTGATGTGGGACGAAAAAAAATTTAAGGCTTGTGGTGGAAATTTGGCGGAATTGGGGAAGAAAAGTAAATAAAGGATTGGGTATGACCACGGATCGCAACCCGGGCCTTGCCTTCACCGCCTAGTTCGATTAATCCATGAGATTAATTCAAACAACACAAATTTTCATAAGAAAATAATTTTTAAGTAACTAATCATTAATTCTCAAAGTCCACTACATGGCTATATATAGCCCACAAAATGTACACCATATGTGCAATTATTGATAGGATCAAATCTACTCAAATTCAATCTAATTAACTCCTAATTCTTAACAAAATTTATCCAAATCTAAATTAAATAAAAAACTAAATTATGTCAAATCAATTCAAATCTTCTTCAAATCTAAATCTAAATCTAAATTCAAAATCTAAATAAATAACAGTAAATCTGAGCCATCTGATTCCCATCAGCGTCTCTATGGGGCTGTTTGAATGCTCGGAAGTGGGTGGAAGTAAGGAAGTGAGAAGTAGGATTCTTTTTCTTTTGGAAAATGAGAATTTGTGTTTCTTTTTGGTGTTCGGATGGTAATTGGGAAGTGTAATTGAAAAAGTGTAATGTCTTTTCCGATGTTTGGTTGGTAATGTGAAAGTGAAAGTGAAAAGGTTGACCACAAAGTTGACCGTAAAATAATATTAAAATAAAATTTAATTATGAAAAAATTTGAACTGTAATTAAAATACAAGTAAGATTTACATGTCCACAAAATTAACTGTCTTGAGCTACAACTTATTACAAATGAGATTTACATGCCCACAAATTAATTATAACTTATGTTGCACAGACACGGCAACATTGAAATAGACAAGACACGTGAACACGTGACAAATTCTTTAAAATACACACGATACGTGTGTCCGACACGCGTGTCGGACACGTTTCAGACACGACACGGATTCATGATAGATTTGTCCGTGCTACATAGACTGTAACACCTTAGAAGTGAGGAAATGATTGTGTAAAAGGAAAAATAGAAAAAGAAAAGCGATTTTTCATTTTCCTTTTTCAGTGTTTGGATGGACAGCGAAAGTGGGAAATGACACTTCCAACTTCCTCACTTTCGCCCACTTTCTTGAATCCAAACAGCCCCTATGATGAAGTTAGCTCGGAGCAATCAGTCGACTTCCTCGTTGAGGGCTCGAAACCACTCCGCGTTCATCTTCCTCGGCTTCTGCTTTACCGATTTGATCTCTGGATCGATGGACAGTCGGTGGCAGATGATGGGTGGGGTCAACTCCTGGCATATCTGTGGAGAACTAGGCAAATACATCGAGGTTGTTAGATAGAAAATCTTTAGACCGTACCTTATCTTGCGCAGATAGATTCGCCCTGATCTGGAAAGCTCGTTTTGGATGCGATGGATACACATACACCAGCTTAGCGTTTTCCTCCGACCGACTGACCAGAGCCTCCCCTTCAGCAGAGAAGTTTGTCATTCGACCCCCGCTGCTCTGTGATTGCTATAGAGTGGTGGCTTGTTTTTGCTTCTTCTCCGGGGGGAGGCCTCCGCTGGAGGCTACCCTGACAATCTCTAGTGTCCATTCGGACTTTTTCTGAGCAATGGTTGTGATGCTCCTGGACATGGCTTCGTCCCTCTTATGTTTGTGGTTCCCATTAGAGTGAGATATCGCATAAACTGGTGGTAGCTAGAGGGGACAACTTTCATCATGTGGATCCTCAGCCCGAGGATCGCGTTGTAAGGTGATTCCACGTCAATCACATAAAACTCTGTGATGACGTTGTATGGATCAGCACGAACCGAGAAAGCGATTATGTCAGGCGAATGAGTCTCATTTCGTCAAACTCATACAGATTCGACTGCGTTTGAGGACAGATCATTGCTCAGGCTATCTCCAGAGTGTCACCCATTCTGTTCAGGGCGCTTCCATACCAGATGTTGACACTGCTCCCGCTATCGACCAAAATTCGAGAGATCCGACAGCTGCCAATGTGCATGGTAATGATTAAGGCATTGTTGTTTGGAAAGTGCACGGCCCAGGCATCGGCCTCCGTAAAAGAGACCAACCTACTAGGGAACGGAGGCAAACCGGTCAGCAATGTTGGATAGTTACTTCTACGGGCCTCGTTGATGTAGATGGCCTTCTCTTTCGAGGTGGTGCCCTCTAGCGGGCAAGCACCAAAAATGGTTTTCACCTCTTTATAGTCGATGAGGACGTGACTCATCAGATTCCATGGTTGTTGAGTTTCGAGGGCTCCCTTCTACACCTTGACCTCTGAGGGTTGTCCCGGGTTAAGGATGAACTCCTTGAGGGATCCGCGATTGATAAGCTCTTGGAGCTGTTTCCAGAAAGATCAACAGTGGACTCTGCGATGACTCATTCCGTCATGGAATGCACAGTAGTTGGCCGCTTCGGGGCCCTTTCGATTAGGAGGAAGCGGTCTCAGACGCCTCGCCCAAGATTGGTCCTGGATTGCGTTGAAGACACAGTCGATGAAGACCTTGAACGGAGTGAAGTTGGCGTCAACTCCATAAACTTCAGAGATGTTCCGTGAAGAACTTGGCTGGGCACGCTTCTTGTAACCATCCTGCCCCCAGTTCAGAACCTTCTTCGGAGGAGCAGACGGCTGCTTCGTCTTCTCCCCTTCACTCTCCCGCTTGGGACACTGACTTTCTGAGCTCAGGGTTGCCTCCTCCAATTATATGTATTTCTGGGCTCGAAACAAGATGTCTTTCATGTTGGTGACGTCATGCTTCACCAAGTGTTTGTAGAAGGGGTGGTCGGTCTGCAGTCCGGCAATGAATACAGCTGGAGCGACATCATCGCTATAGTTATAGACCAGCGTCCTCTTACTCTGAAAATAACTGATGTAGCGCTTCAGAGTTTCTCCTTACTTCATCTTGACCATAAGGAGATGGTTGTTCTTCTTAAACTTCTGTCGCGAGGCATATTGGTTGAAGAAGGCGTTGCTGACCTCCTCAAAGCTCCAGAATGATCGGGATAGGAGTGAGTAGAACCAGTGTAAGGTCACACCCTTGAGACTAAATGAACATACTCGACACATGAAGAGATCGTGGTGAGAGTGGACCGTCATCTTGACCTGATACGCACGGAGGTGCTAGACGAGGTCGGTTACTACAATATAACAATCGAAACTCGGTATCACGAACTTCTTTAAAAACCAGTGGCACATGATCTCCTCTGAAAGCGAAGAATCAAATTCTACATGATGAAAGATCTTGGCCCACCACGAAGTTAAGGCTTGTCCTCAACGATCCGCTTCCAGACCATCTCCACGAGATCCTCAATGCAAGGAGTCTTCGTGGGCTCCGGAGGTTCGCTCTCATTGGAGCGTTCCTCGTGACGTGAGATGCGAATCTGTGACGCCTCATGTTGTCCCTGGTGTAGGCGGTATCTGTTGCGCATGGCAGCAAGGGATGAGTATGATTCATTCTCATCTGAGCCCCCCGTCTGGGCTCTTTGGAGGAGCTAGTTATGGACACGTGTGGCAGCATCTCTCTCTAAGGCGGCCTTCTCACGCTCGTGAGCCGCCTCCATCTCTTGCTTGTCTAGCCGCTTCTACAGGTGGGCTAGCATCTGAAGGAGTTATCCTTCAGCGGGCAGTCGAGACTGGTGCTCGTTGGCTGCCCTCTCCGATGTGGCTGCTAGGGACGAGTGCTCCTCCTGAACTGGTTGAAGAACAATGTTGGAGTTTCGGGAATGGTGATCGGCAGAAACCGTGCCCCCGGTGGCGATCTTCTTGCCTTTGGAGGTGGCAGATGAAGCAGCGGTCTACAAGGAGGCCTTCTTTTGAAAGGTCATCGTCATCGGCAAGGGTATTTGAGAAGGGATTTTCGAGCAATGTTTGGCGAAGGAGAGGAAACTCTGAGCGTATACTCAAGAGATCTCAATGATAGCACCAATGTGGTGGAAATTTTCCGTCACAGAGGATTGGACACTCCCGATCGGATCTGCCAAGAAACACACAAAAAGGAAAACACCTCAGGTCAGGAACACCGTGTGGTGCCAGCCAAAAACCCTCGGGCGTGAGAATGGGTATTCTCGTTGAGAGAGCAAATTTACTTTTGTGTGTGGTGTTTTTAGTGGTAATCAGAAGCGAACTCCTTCCCCGTTGGAGAAGAAGCAATATTAATACATCGTTGAGCAGTTGATGCACACACGGGTGTTTCGGATATTTACAACTGCACGATTGGCATGTTGTGATTTCCTCGTAACCGTCCAGATCGCGTCGCTTGCTTGTTAGGATGTTATGCACAGATACTCACCACTATCCATAGCAGCCTGCATTGATGTAGGGGCGTTATAACGTCTAAACGTGAAGATGATTTAGTAGCATAACTGAATCCGTGAATCATGGGGATCGCGCTACTAAGCTGTAACCAGCGTAGAAGCGACAGTCTTTGCGGAGGGTTTTCGTTTTGGAGGTTGAGGCCTCCGGACTGCGGAATGGCTCTGGATTGGTCAAGAGTCCGGGAGAGTGATTCCGAACTGAATGTGACCTCAGGATAAAATTGTGAGAGTTTCCTCATGCGTCTGTGCTGGACTCAATGGAGGAGTCATTGACCGCTCGGGGTGCCTTTCGGTAGCAGGGCACGTGTTATGATCTCGAAGGAAGTTGAAAACTGACCACTACAGGACTAATTAAGGATTGCACAAAATAACCAACCAAGAGAAGCCAAAAAAGAAATCTTTTACGCTGATACAGACCAATTTCAGCCAAGTTTACTAATTTCCGCCAGCTTTTAAAATCGTAAAGGGTATACTCTGTAATTTCCTCCTCCAAACAGGACTACTATATCTGACATTCTCCTCTCATGACCATAGTAGCGAGGAATTGGGATCAAAACTAGGGTTGTTGTGCAGTTGACACCTGTAGTAAAATTTTATTATATCTTTTGTGAAGCCTTCTTATTAGTATAGAATTGCTCTCCAAAGATAACCCCATTTTGTTGGAAGAAATGCTTTGGTGGTGATTATGAAGAAGACAATAATATTCCTGCTTATTTATTTTACACGCATAATTAGCTTTTAAAGAACATGATGTAAAAACAATAAGATTAAATTCACTGAGCCTGTTGTTTGTAAGTGACTAATTTCCCATTAGGAAAGATAAGTGACATAAATCTTACTTCATTAGCACCAGCAGGCATCTGTAACAATTAGATATAACTTGTTTAACGAAGTCAAGAATATGCATATTTGTGACTCACGTGTCTATGACAGATATAAATAACATACATAATAGAGAACACTGGGCCTAATTAGAGGATATTTAGCTGAAATTTTGGATATTAGGTATGCAAATGTGACTACTATAAACTAAAAAATCATCCAATGCATCCATTAAAATAAAGCTCATTTAAAACACGTGTACTAACATTAGAAACACATACAGTTCAGTATTTTTGCATTGCAAGTGTACAACAACAAAGTCTCTTTATCCCAAACTTTGGAATCGGCTACATGAATCTTTTTCTTCCACTCAGATTTATTAAGGGTCATTTCCCTAGAAACGCGTAGCATTAGCATATCCTTCTTTATTGACTCCATCCAACTTTGTTTAGGCCTCCCTCTAGCTACGTCACCCATCAGCTATGATCATAGCATTTTCCTGATTGACACACTTGTCGGCGTGTATTGCGCAGTTCCGAACCATCTCCATCAATCCTCTTTCAATTTATCCTCAATAGGAGAAACCTCTAACTTTCTACAGGCGTCGGGTGCACTCATTTCGTATCATATCTCTTAATGTAATGCCACTTATCTATCTTCACATTCTCATTTCTGCTACACTTGTTTTCCACACATGTTTCCTAAATGTCCAACACTCTAAACTAAAGAAAATAAGGTTTTTACCGCCGTCCTATAAAATTCTTTCTTCAATTTCCTGATTATTCTACAAACACATAAATTACCACAGATACTTCTCCACTTTAACCAATACGCTTAGATTCTATGTATCACATCTTCCTCGATTCCATCATATTCATGTATGATTGGTCTCAAATAATAAAATACGCACTCTAAACGTTATTCTAGACCATCCATCTGTACTATATATTTATTTCTTCTCGCCATTTTGCTAAAGTTACATTCTATATAGCCACAAGATTTCTTTAAATCAATGAAAACCATATGTGATTTTCTTTTCTTCTCCTAGTATCTCTTCAGCAATCGCCTTTGTAAATAAATAACTTCCTAGGCAAAAAAAATCAAGTTGGTTCTGCTAAACAAATGTTTATTTTTTGCTCAATTACTTCTTCCAAAGTTCAGTTGCATGACTCACAACCTTGAAACCGCAATACTTCAAGCAACTTTGTAAATCTTTTTTTTATATATAGCTAAAAGTTTCTAATCCTCCAGGACCTCCACTCATCTAGTATTTTCTTAGTATATATGATTTTGTTAAATAAATTAGGTAACCACCGTACTTCTTAGACACTACAAAACCTCAATAGGGATATTATTCGAATTTACAGTTCATTACTTTTTATATTGCATGCATGATATCGTACTTTTCTCCTAAGTAATCATTATTCAGTGAAGTTGAACAATAACTAAAGCATATAAAAGCAAATGAATTTTGATTGATCACGACCTTAAATAACACTTCTCTTGATGTAATAAAATCGTGTGAAGTAGCAATTTTTGGTGACAGATAAGAAGAAGGGTAATGCTATTAAAATGGATACCTCAATCTACAAATTCATCTGCCCTTGCATAACATTGCATCAAACTAGCAGGTATAATACGAAAAAACAATAATCATGAGCAAAATCCAAGTTGTTGGAAGACTTATTTGCATCAAAAGTTCATTTAGTGCATCTATAGAAGAAATAAATCAACTTTCTCCAAAAGATTCTTCTTCCATTTTTTTTTTTTGGCAGCGTGTCCCAAGTGCAAAACAAAATATAATCATAAAACAAATGTGCCATATAGAAGTAAAAACTTATTATCAAGAGAGATAAAATGGCTCTATATAAAAATTACATAGAACAAGTAATTAATATCAAATTTTCATAAAAGTATAGACATGGGATGCTGACCATAGAGGCCTAAAAGAACTAATCAATGTCTTTAGGTCTTGAAATATATGCAAATAGAAAGAATCGAGTTCCCAATATCGAGCCTAGAGAATATGAAGACATTTGAAAAAAACAGTACAGTACAATACAATCACATGGAATGTCTAGATGATGAAATTATACAGAGAACTCATGGTACAGATATAATGGAGCTGAGCATGCATACCTTAGTGAAAACTCTAAGCAGCAGGGGACATGTCTGCAATTCCACAAGAAATATTCATAAAAAGTAAAACACATAATTCAATAGTTGATAATAAAGGAGTTGATACAGGATGAGCATGTCAAAAAATAACTCTCGTCATTAATTAGACAAGCCCCAAGCTTGTTACAAAAATTATAACAGAAATGCAAACCATCTCAAACCATCTCTTTATTAGGGATTCGGCTCAGGCTCAAATTAGAGCAGGTGCGTTGACACGGATTGGTTAATAGACTTGGAAGCCAGTTTGACCCTAAAGGGAAAACTCCTAATGGAGTAATTCGGAAACCACTTCACCTAAAAGCATAAGTTTGGTTGTGGCCTAACTATATACAATAAACATAGCAAATATACCAACCAAAATACTGTCATAGAAGAGGCCGTGCCTAATGGTTTCCTCTTGTTGAACATGACAAGTAGATCAAGTAAATCGTGGGTTGTGATGCTATCTGTTTGCAAGAGGAGCTAGGCTAACAAGTAAGATACATAGACTTTTTCTCTATGTGACCAAACGTACAAGGCTACAACCACAGGGCAGGTGGTTTCCCATATGGGCTTAATAAGCTGCAGACTAAATGGATCCAGCAGTAAAGATGTCATAAATAAATAAATAAATAAATAAACTCTAAAGAGAAAGTAAGAATGAAAGAGCATATTGTTTTGTTTTGACATTAACCAACAGAAGAATTTGTGTATGTACCTTCTCGCGATCAACAGGCTGAAAACGAGGACGGGCATCCTGAGGTGGGCCCCTAGCAGCCTGAGCAGGGGTCATGGGCCCGGGTTGCCGACTCTGAACATCACCCACTCCTGCCATCTCCTTCCTTGGCTTTCTTTATTTCAACGCTGTTCCTTCATATCAAACACATATCAATGTTCCAACCCAAAATTTCCCCGAAAATTACTGATGAAAACTTTTGGTCGTTTAAACAAATAAAAGCATCAACATTTTACATACGGATAGGTTTAGAACGATCAATGTTGACCTAGAATCACATGATAAACCTGATTAAAAGCAAATTTTAGGGAATCACTAAGCCCAGCGAATTGATAAAACCCTAAACCCTAGACCCATACCTAGAACCTAAAAACAATAATAAAATAATGAAGAATTTGTAATAAGAGAGGAAGAAGGAATTCTACCTCTGAATGAAGAACCGCTGCCCTTACTTGCCCTCGCCGCTGTGCGCTCAGCTTCTGTTTCCGCTGCCCTCTCTCAAATATCTCACAACACTGAACACTGAACTAGGGGAAAGGAAGTCTTATAACTTGTTATTCCACTACCGGGTCGGTTTCGGGGAGGCTGAGGTAAGTTTAACCCGATACGAACTGAGCTTTGTCTTTGTCGGATCTAAAATTCTAGACCCGAATCAGAGAGGCAAGGATATTGGCATACCAAGTACCAACAATTGATTAAGACACACGCTACAAAATTTTGGGCACAGTCAACCCCCCCCCCCCCCCCCCCCCCAAAAAAACAAAACAAAAAAAAAACAAAGAGAGAAAGGCCCCCAAAATATTCACAAGTGCGCCATTATTTTTTTTTTTGACCTTTTTCACTCTTGATGAAATAACCAAAATGCCCATTTCTTCTTCTTCTTTCCTCTTTCCTCCATCTCTCTTCTCCTCCTTCTTTGGCGACCCCCCGGCCTCCGCCCCCCTCGCCGGCGACCACCCCCGACCTCCTTGTTCATCCTCGGCCTCCCCCTTCCTCCTCCCCCGTCCCAGGCCGCTTCCGCCCCACTCCTCCTCCTCCTCCCCCCACCCACCCCCCTCCCCGGCCTCCCCCGCGCCTCCCCCCTCCCAGGCCTGGCCAATGGGGGAAGGCGCGGGGGAGACCGGGGAGGGGCGGGTGGGGGATTGAGCGGAGGTGGGGTTCGCCGGATATGGGGGAGGCGGCCTGGGACGAGGGAGGAGGAGGGCCTGTTAGGGGGAAAGGGGGGAGGGGGTCGCCGGAAGACGGGGAGAAGGAGAAGAAGAAGGGCACTTTGGCCATTTTTTAAAAAAAAATGGAGGTGCTTTTATCAATTTGGGGGTTGGCAATAACCGTGCCCTAAAAAATTACAAAGAGTGTCATTATTTTATTAGACGCTTTTATCCCAGAGAAAAGTCAAAAATACCCCTCCTCCTTCCTCATCCCCCACCCTCCTTGCGTCTCCCCCGTCACGCGCCATACTCAAGCCTGAGCCCATATAAGGAAACAAGAACGTGGCGTCCAAATCTCTCTCTTTCTCTCTTTCTGCTTTAGAGATATTGGGGGGGGGGGGGGTTAATCATGTGTAGGAGCTCTGTTTTGACTCCTTGTGGGTGAGATTTGGGTGCGTGCGTTCGGGTGAGGTTGGAGGGGGTGGTACAATTTGCAGGTGCTGAGCGGAGGAGGAGGTCGGGCGATGAGGGCAGGGGGTGTGGCGCAGCGAGGTTGGTGAGGGAGGCGAGAAAGGAGGGGGAGGATGGCGGGGGGTTACCAACAAGAAGGAGGGGAGGCGGAGGGAGGTGAGAGTGGGAGCTAAGGGAATGGCCGGGGGGTATTTTTTGATGGGTTTTAGGTATTACAAACAAACTTAGACTTTTAAGGGAGCATGCAACCTAAAACATGATCTATGTTTTCACAATTGAACCTATAACTTTGAACATAAAAGAATCCTAATATCCCAGTAATTAATTAAAATTACTACAGAAGAAAAATATAATTACATACCTTTTAGTTGTTATAGTAAACAACTAAAATTATCCCTTCAGATCTCTTGGAAACAAGCACTACAAACGTCGTGCCTCTTTTAGTTGTTATAGTAAACAACTAAAATTATCCCTTCAGATCTCTTGGAAGCAAGCACCACAAATGTTGTGCCTCTGATGGAATCACACCCAACGATTCAAAAATTTAACTAAGTATGGATGAACTATCAAAGAGTTCTTCCAAGAGGAGAAAGAAGGAGGCTAATACTCAAGCCAAGAGGTAGTGAATTAGAATGAATCCCTAAGGCCCTATTTATAGCCTTGGATAACCTCCAGTTTTCTTATCCCACCAATGTGGGACTAATTTCCCAAAGGAAATTTTGTTCTCCTTTTAGTTATACTTATTTTTGAATCTCGAGGGCAACCCAAAAGGACTATGCTGCTATCAATTATAGTTATGACTTAGACACCTAATCCAACAGTCTCCCACTTGGATAAGTCTAATAACTTCCTAATTGATCAGCAAATTGTAGCTTCCAAAAGCCATTGTCGAACTCTGACCTAGTCAGTTTCGTGTCCTAAGATAAGAGATCATATAATCCTTCGTTCTACAAGATATCATTTGAACATGAGACATGGAACATAATCAATCTCTTTGTCCAGTATTTTGTTTCCCGATTTCTGATTTGTAATGACATAGAACTACTAAATGAACACATCAATTTAGTCCTGGTCGGGCCCGACACTATATGTCAACTTCAAATCACCGAGGGGCCCAAAGATATCGCTTTTCCCGTTAGGACAAAAGGAACGAATAAACTTTGACCTATATGCTTGCACCATTTACTCATCAAATCATGCACAACAATGCGTTTTATAACATCAAGTTACTGATGCGTTTACACATTATCAACGCACAACTGACTTGTAAACCACAACTCATATATCTCCATTTAAAGATTATAAGATATTATCGTCTCAGAATTACTCGTGATAAATTCCATGAAGTAATTCTCTGAGCGTGGGTTAATCCAATACTTAAATCTCCATTTCAAAGTACTCACGAACATTGCAGCAATACCATTGCTATGTCTAAAACTCTTTAGACAATCCACAACTCCATTCATGACAGTCTTTATTCACTACTTACTTCCAAAAGTATGATCGACTGTGGAATTCGAATAATCAAATTATTCGGGAAGTAAAACATGCAAAAATGAAACACAATAATAAACAATTGACAAAAGGTAGTAAATAAACTCATAAATAATTCTCTATTATTTAATCACCAAAAGTCAATCACATTTACTTTGTTATAAGTTTCAAACTAACTATCTAACTGCTAAAACCAACATCATCTCTCAGACCAATGCTCCTAGCATGCTGATTGTGTTTAACCCTACTCAGACCCTTTGTGAGTGGATCTGCAGGATTATCTTCAGATGAAACCTTCCTCACTACAACGTGACCTTCTTCTATCTTGCGTCTGATAAAATGGTATTTTCTGTCAATATGTCTAGATCTGCCATGATCTCTTGGTTCTTTTGTTAATGCAACCGCTCCTTCATTATCACAGAAAATATCCATTGGCTCCTTGATGGTTGGCACAACTCCAAGATCTTCGATGAAGTTTTTCAACCAAATTGCCTCCTTTGATGCTTCGCTTACCGCTATGTACTCTGATTCACAAGTAGAATCAGCCACTGTGTCTTGCTTGGAACTTTTCCAAGTAATTGCTCCTCCGTTTAAGGTAAAGACCCAGCCAGATTGGGAACGGAAGTTGTCTCTATCTGTTTGAAAGCTGGCGTCACTATACCCAGTTACTCTCAATGTATCACAGCCACCAAGTACTAGGACCCAGTCCTTAGTCCTTCACAGATACTTGAGAATATTCTTAACCGCTACCCAATGAGCTTTACCAGGATTTCCCTGATAACGACTGACCATGCTCAAAGCAAAGGACACATCAGGACGAGTACATGTCATAGCATACATGATAGAACCAACAGCAGAAGCATATGGAATTCTACTCATTTCTGCTATCTCTTCATCTGTACTCGGACTTTGAGTCTTACTCATTTTGGTATTACTCTGGATGGGTAGTTCTCCTTTCTTGGAATTCTCCATACAGAAACGTTTCAGTACTTTATCCAAGTAGGTACTCTGATTAAGTCCAATTAGTCTTTTACTCCTGTCCCTTAAAATTCTTATTCCTAGAATGTAGGCAGCCTCTCCTAGATCCTTCATAGCGAAACACTTTCCAAGCCAAGACTTAACATCTTGCAAGGTTGGAATGTCATTTCCTATAAGAAGTATGTCATCAACATACAATACCAGGAAGGTGACTATGCTCCCACTAGCATTGACATATACACACTGTAGGGGCTGGAAAATCTGGTGGTCGGAGAAAGTGGTTTTAGCTGTAAAGATTTCCTTGATTCAAGCGAAACGATTACAACCAAAAGAACTACTCTTCCCTCTTTTCCAGTTACAAGGGAGGGAGGATGTCTGAATCTTCCCTTTGTTTAAAGCTGGGTTCTTCGTGTGGCGATGGAGAGTGAATCTTGTTCTCCGTTGACCAGATGACCGTCCTGGACCGTCGGGGGTCTTCTCTTCGGTCGGTAGAAAGAGTAACTCAGCTCAGTCTACCAAAACTCTCAAAGAGGAGGTAGGCGAAGAGCGGCTAGTACTCAGTAAGCTCGCTGAAGAGTCGTGCTTCCCTCTTGATGATCCTCTTGCCTGGATTCGATCGATTTTGATGATGCCTTATCTCAAAGCTCTCTCCCTTCAAAACTCCGATCTCTCCTCCTTTTCTTTTTTTTTTTTTCCATAGCAAACAAGGCTATTTATAGGGGTCTCAGGGGGTGAAGGTGCCTCCTAAAAACGCTCCCGAATGAGGGGCCACTACCCGCTACATGCGCGGTGACTGGCCCCGCAATCAGGGCAGTTGCAACTGAGACGCGGGCGTCGAGCCAAACGCGCCTTGAAGTTTGAGACGCGGGCTTCGGGCCTTCACGTCTGGATGCTGAGGCGCGGGCGTCGGGCCGACGCGCCTTGATGCTGAGACGCGGGCTTCGGGCCGACGCGTCTTGATGCTGAGACGCGGGCTTCGGGCCGACGCGTCTGAACGTTGAGACGCGGGTGTAGAGCCAACGCGTCTTAATACTGAGACGCGAGCATCGATTCCTCGCGTCTAGAGCTTGAAACTCTGCTTCCTTAATGGCTGGTCTGTTAGTCATTTTTAGACAGCCTACAGAACCCCCTCCAAAGTTTCTGATATTCCGCAGTTGAATGGGACGGATTTCGGAATACTTTGGATCTTAGCCGTGTTCGCGTTTATGACTGGACTGTTGATGCTTCGGGTTTGATCTTATCTGGAATTGGTCTTCGTGAGTGTACTGTTGAACTCTTTGAAGCCGTCAGAGTCGATCGTGTTGAGTGTCTAGATACACATCTAGACCTCCCCGATTGCTTTTAGTCTGTCACGGGTGCGCTTTTGGCCGGGAGTGGTTGGTTGTCTGTTTGCGTCAGTGTACTGTTGAACTGACTTGTAGAAGCAGGAGACTGGACACAGGTTCCCTTTTGAAAAAGCAGAGACTGCTTTAAAGACGCGACTTCTTAGCGAGACGCGATGTTTGGCCTGTTTGAGGGGACGCGGACTTGAAATGCAGACGCGATTTTCTGGGTGCATTTATGATGATGCTGACGGGGCATGTCCACCGAAGAGCCGCGTACTTTGGGACGCGCACCTGTGCCATGTCATGATTACGCCGCCAGCTGGCCTGGGGAAACGGCGAGATTTCGCCTTTTGGCGCGCGGATCCCCCGGTTCATTAAATGAACTGCTCCACGTGTCAACTTCTGACTTGTGGCGGGGTCGCGACGCATGATCTTCCCTGTTTAAATAATGATTTGGCTCCACGCGTCAGGCAGCGATTCGCTGCAGCGTTTATTGGGCCAAACGCTGCGTATCTTCGCGAATCTCCGTGCCTATAAAAGGCAACAGTTGGAGAGATGTATCTTCTTCTCCGAACGAACGCATTCTCTGAGAAAAAGAACTTCTTTCTCTGTTCAACTATTCATCTCCTCGCTCGGATAATCGACCCTAGTCCTACCACTGGGGTGATTGGTGGCAAGGCCCCGGTCACCGAGGACCTTTGCGTTGAACTGTCGTCTTCCGCGTCTGATACGGAAAGCGACTTTGAAGATAAAGTCGACTACGGCCATGAACCCGCTTTTCCTGACCCGAGTAAGTTCTCACGCATCTCGGAGGGGAAAATATACGGGGGCGAATCATCGACTGCGTTACCGCCGGCGATAATCCCTGCTGAAGGTACAACTTCCTCGCATGTCGAGGCGATGGAAACAGAGTTGACCCAGCCCAAGGGGATTGAGGCTTCGGTTGCCGAGACAACCTCAGTGGGGGCAGCTGTTGAAGTTGGGGAGCCTTCCCCTTTGCCAGGAGGGGAAACAACCATTGAGGCTGAGGAGGCTCTCACTCCGCCGGTGGAGAAGGCTACTGCTGAAGCTGAGGAGACTCCCTTCTACAGGACTTGACGCCTCTGGACCTCGAACCTAGTAAGGCAGCTCTGACTGAGGGGGCTCAGGTGGGGAGTCCGACGGTCGGCACCCTTCCGGGAGGCCACACAGCTCAATTCTCGGTGGAAGTTTCTGAAGAGGTTGTGCTTACAACTCCTTCCTTGGTCGTGGAAGCTCCTGCAGAGGCAGCGCTCCAGGAAGCGCCAGTGGGTAGTCTTGCTCTTGCCACATCGACGGCCGGCACGGCTCTTGTGCGAGAAGACCCGCCCTATATCCCTTATCCCGTGACAGAAAAAGGGTCGGGAAGCTTCTTAGGTGGTGAAGACATGGGGGAGCTGGCACGTCAGATGGTGCAACAATTCTTCACCTCGATGGGATCATGTATTGATCTCATCTTCCGTGGACACAGCACCTTCCAGTTCGCCCAGAGGCTTCTTGAAAATATGGCCGTGAGCGTCGAATTGGCGGGAGGCCCTTCACTTGCCAGAGCATGCCTGCAGGTGGTAGAGCAACTTGGAGATAACCTGCGGGAGCTGGAATCTTTGGAAGATGCTGGTTCTTCCGGTGAGGCCCAGGCCATCCTGACTAGGCTCCTAGCTGCTCAGGAACGGGAGCGACAGGAGGCGGAGGCGCAGATCACTGCCGAGGTCCGTGACCTTGAATATTCCAAGGCTGAATTTCAAAAATTAGCCGGAGATTCGAGGGAATCTGAGCTCAGTGTGCAGAGCACGGAGCAAGTCATCCTCAGAACTCGGGACATTATCGCCAAGGCGGAAGCTGTTCTTGCGCTAAATGAGGAGAAACTTGTTTCCCTCAAAAAGGAGCTTGAGGAGCAACGGTTGCTACGGCGCGTGCTGAAGAGAGTCTATCCCTACAATCTTCCAGGGTGGAATCTCTGCGGATGCAGCTGGCTGCCAGAAGTTTCTTATCTGAGGCGGAGCTGCGGGACCGGGCTATCATGGAGGCTGAGAGGACGCGCCAGCATGAGATTCACCGCCTTAGGGAACAAATCCGTTCCTTGGCGAACCAGGACATTTAGCCTTCTTTTCTTCTTCTTTTTTTTTTGTAAAGAAAAGGGACACTCTATTTATTAAGAGTGTTTGTATCCACTTCTATCATTTCTTGATATAATAGAAGTTTTCTTTAGAGCTTTTGTCCCAATTTCTTTGTCCTGTTGTGGATGAGTCCAACTCTTGATCACTAGTCGTGATTACTGAACTTAGGTAGGACTAAGTTCTTTTAATGAGACGCGGTCTTGGCGAGGCGCGGCATTAATCCCACAGGGTGAGACGCGGTCATCAGTCTACCGGAACTTAGATTTCACTAAGTCCTTTTACTGAGACGCGGCGGTGATCACAGAGTGAGACGCGGTCGTCAGTCTACCGGAACTTAGATTTTACTAAGTCCTTTTACTGAGACGCAGCGTCAATCATAAATCGGAACGCGGTCTTCTTGATAAGATGCGGCGTCGATCAAAAGATGAGACGCGGCATTGATCCGTAAAGTAAGACGCGGCTGTCAGTCCCTGAGACGCAGCGTCAATCACAAGGTGAGAGCAGCTCTGAATAACGCAAATCTGTCTTGCGCGGATCGGGCAGACGCGAGAGATGCAGCCTTGTCTGCTGAAGGGACGCGGCTTTCCCATCTGCGTCTAATGTGATCTGACTCAAGATTTTAGGAGATCTTTGCTCGTCAGGTCTTCACTGTCGATTGGGATTCCGAGTCATCCGTTGATTCCCAAGGCAGTTATCCACGCGTCAACTCCTTATTGGACTCAGGAGTTACTGCCCTTGGACGCAAAACCGATGCGGGCGGTTGAAAACCGGCGCTTGCGACGGTTCCCAAAGCGGCGTTCCACGCGTCAATCCTCCACTGGGCTTTGACAATCGTGCGTGATGGTTCCCAAAGCGTCGTTCCACGCGTCAATCCTCCACTGGGCTTTGACAATCGTGCGTGACGGTTCCAATTACGCCCCATTAATGGCAGTTATTAGGGCCTGCCTATAAATAGGGTGCGCTCCCCTTCTATGATCCAAGCTTGGATTATTTCTCTTTGGATTGCTCTGAGAAGTCCCACCTTCTTCAGAAAAGATTTCTTGATAGGGACTCCGTCTCCATGGACGAAGGTAATTCTGAGGATGAAGATGACCCAGAGCTCTCACGCTTCGGTTTGATCTCTTCAAGAAGAACCCCCTCTCGGATCATCTTGGACGCCTGCGTTTGGGTGCAGAGAGGCCAACTCTGGCCAGAGGTCTCTGCTGGTATGTCCCCCGATGATGTGCATAGCCTGAACTTCGGCATGATCATCTGAATGAAGTCCCGGTGCATTCCTCCTCTGGAATTTGTGCCAGTGACTTGACTTCTCTGAATGCAGGCGCTTGACGCTGGCTTTGCCCATTGCGTTTTACTGCCTTGGCGCGTTTCAGACCTGAATCTTGCAACTTCTGTTCACCCAACAGAGAGATGGCAATTTTTGGCGTTCTGAAATTCTTTGCGTCTGGTGCATTAGGCGCGGGTACAAACTGAGGCCGCGTTTGAATCCTATGCGTGGCGCAGTTTGACTTGCGTCTGTTTGACTGTGCGGGTCATTCCCGCGTCTGAAGTCTTGAATGGCTGCCGCGTTCTGTTACTCAGTTTCCTTTATAAAAATGTACTGAGTTCCAGATTTTCTGACTCTCTTGCTTATTCTTTGCAGGTAGGCTTGCTTGTCCTTTTTCAGGTTTGCTGGGCCCCAGAAAGAATATACCGGCTGGCGAACTTGCTCCACGTTCGTTTGTGAGAGATTAAATTATGGTCCTCGTCGTTTGTGAGAGATTAAATTATATCTCTGACGAGGACCCAACCCTCGCCAAGGTCTCTTCAGATCTGGTGCAAGAGATGGATAGGCCGAGTATCGGCGAGGGTGGTCCGGCGGTTACGGTGGCGGAAAAGATCCTCTTCCTCTCCCACTCCAGAAGTGACATCAAGGACATTCCGTGGGATGGCCTGCTGGGGAAAGGGATGGTGATGAATGCAGGACTCTCTGCTGCCGCTGGACCGAGTGGAGGGTGGCATCCTTTGTGATGACTCCTAAACTTCCTTTCTCACCCCAAAAGTGACTCCATGTTTGTTGGATGATCTGCTAGGGAAAGAGACGCGCCTGAACGAAGGGTTGCAGGACCTTCTGTTGCCACCGGACCTCAAGAACACCATTGCTCTTGGCTTAGTCAGCTAGGGCGCTTTCGAAGTTGGCGTCATGCATCAAAGTGCAACCGGTTCCAACAGTCGCCACTTCTTCAGACATCATGCACTTAGGATCAGATGCGGCTTCAAGGAGTGAGTACGGCCTCAGAGAGGGAGAGGGACTTCTTTGTACTCCTTAATTGTAACACTCAATCTTATTGTATAAGAGAGCGTTTTGTATCACTTAATGTGTTTGGATATGAATAAAAGTGACACTTTTCTTTTTGCCTCTTTCTGTTGTCTTGAATGTTTTGTTTTAGAAGCAAAAGAATGATTTTGGTGGACCCGCCACTTTATAAAAGAAAGTGACAGGTGGAGTGCGTACCCCCAGAGAAAGTGAACTTTTATCAAGGATTTGGGATTAACTTGATTTAAGATCAGCTGGGGATTTTGATGGAAGCATTGTTTATCGGTGTAATGTTAACCAACAATGCCTCCCAAATGAATTTGATACTCGGTTGGGGAGAATATCAAATGAAACTAGACTCGTGGGAATCTAGTAAGATTTTTAACCGCTAGAGGTGTGATATTAACTTAACGGTTTAGAAGTAGTCTTGTCAGAAGTGTAATATTAACTTGACAAGGACGTGAGTTAGAGGTGTGATATTAACCTAACTCATCAGCATCTCAGTTTTATTTGGGAAAACTGAGGGTGTCACTGTCATAGGTGTGATGTTTAACTTAACAGTGATAGTAATGCTAGAGGTGTAATGTTGAACTTGGCATTAGTCGTCTCGGCTTAAAGAAGTCGAGGAAAGGTCATAGCCATAGGTGTATTGTTGAACTTAGCAATGACTCGGATGCTAGAAGTGTAGTGTTAACTTGGCATCGTTCGTCTCGGCTTGGACAAGGAAGTCGAGGAAAGGTCATAGCCATAGGTGTATTGTTGAACTTAGCAATGACTCGGATGCTAGAAGTGTAGTGTTAACTTGGCATCGTCCATTTCAGCTTCGATATGGAAGTCTGAAGAAAGGTGACTGTCAGAGGTGTGATATTAACTTGACAGGCACTCGAAGTACCGCTTAGAGGTGTAATGTTAACTTTAAACAGTAGTTTTGTCAGAGGTGTGATATTAACTTGACAAGAATTTGCTTGCGATAGGAGCAATTTGAGGACCTGTCATTCTATTGATGAGAATTGACAAGTGGAATTTGAGATGCCAGAGGTATAGTGTTAACTTGGCAAATTTGAGAGTTTGTTACTCTATGCAGAGTTAACAAGCCAGGTTTGTACTCGACAAAGAGTATTCATTACCAGAGGTATAGTGTTAACATGGTAATGATTGCATTTTGTGGTCCTACCATTCTATGGATGAGAATTGGTAAGGGATTTTTGGAGGGAAGAGTGGAATCAAGTCCACTTAGGATTTTTAGCAAACCCTCAGCTATCAACGGATTTGAGGTGCCTTTACCAACTACCGTTTGGGTTGGGCTAGCCATGCTATTCCCCTCAGCATGATGAGTTGTCGAAGACTTATGTTGGACTTAAAAGCCAACATTTTCCTCTATCCTTAGCCGTCGGAGGCGTCGGATCAAATGGGAACGTGTCCCTTAGGATTTTTAGCAAATCCTCAGCTGTCAACGGTTTGACATGCCTTTACCAACTACCGTTTGAGTTGGGCTAGCCATGCTATTCCCCTCAGCATGATGAGTTGTCGAAGACTTATGTTGGACTTAAAAGCCAACATTTTCCTCTATCCTTAGCCGTCGGAGGCGTTGGATGTTTTCCGATCAGAGGTGTATTTTTAACTTGATCGGTGGAAGAATGCCATCTAGGGATAGTATTTCTTCAGGAATTTGCCATTGATTGGCATCATGAGTGTATCGCCATTTGAGGTTATGAGGCGATACGATCCATTTGAGTAGACTGACTCTACTACAAACGGTCCTTCCCATTTGGGTTGGATTTTCCTTTCGTCTTGTGCGTCATGACCATGGGTCTTCGGACGGCTAAGACGAGGTCGCCTTTCTTGAAAGTTCGGGATTTGACTTTCTTGTTGAAGGCTCTGGTGATACGAGCTTGGTAAAGCTCGATTTGTTGTTGGGCCTGCAGACGCTTGTCGTCCAAGGCTTCCAATTCTTGGAGTCGCTGTCGATGCTTCTCCTCTCTGTTGTCATTTCCGCTGTCAAGGCGACGCGAAGAGATGGAATTTGGATTTCCAGTGGAAGGACGGCTTCGCATCCGTACACCAAGGAAAATGGCGTGGCTTTAGTTGGGGTTCGCACAGTCGTGCGATAGGCCCATAAGCATTCGCCCAACTTATCGTCCCAGTCTCGTTGACTTTTCGAGACGAATTTCTTGAGAAGCTTGCCAATAGTCTTATTGAAAGCTTCTGCGAGGCCGTTAGCGGGCGGATAGTATGCCGTTGATGACACACTCTGGATTCTGAACTTGGCGCAGAATCTCTGAAAAGCCTGGCTGATGAACTGGGGTCCATTGTCATGGACAATCCGCCGAGGCACACCGAAGCGGTAAATAACGTGATGTTTCACGAACTTGATCACGTTAGAAGATTTCACCTCTTTCAAAGGGATAGCTTCGGCCCACTTTGAGAAGTAATCGGTTATCGCTAGGATGAACCGATGTCCCTTTGATGATGGTGGGCTGATAGGACCAACCACGTCCATCCCCCACATTTCGAACGGCCAGGTAGAGGTCGTAGAGTGGAGGTATCCTGGTGCTTGATGGATGAAATCGCCATGTATTTGACAGGCGTGACATCTTTTGGCATAGGCAACAGCATCGGCAACCATCTTGGGCCAGTAGTAACCCAATCTTTGGAGTCGGTTTGCCAGCTTCGGGCCAGGTTGATGAGCTCCACACGTACCATCGTGGGCTTCTTTCAACACTTCGTGGGCTTCTTTTGATGAGAGGCACCGGAGTAAGATCCCGTCATGCGATCTACGATACAATGTTCGCGAAATCGCATTGTAGTAGAATTTGGAGGCTTTCCTTCGGATGGCAGCCGCCTCCCTGGTGTCTTCGGGCAAGATGCCGTATAACAAAATCAATGTAGGGGAATCGCCAGTCTTTAAGCTCTGGATCGGTTGACACTTCAAGTGTTTCCTTACCGCGACGATCTCCTGTTGACCTCTGGTAGTCTCTGAGGGGACTTTTTGGGCAGTATAGGTCGTGACTATAGACGAATATCTTCTCCATTGCTCCAGCTGGAAGAGCTAAGGAGGCAGCAAGGGATGCAAGTGCATCTGCATGCGCATTTTTGCTTGCGCGGTACATGGTCGATGTAGAAGTTTGAAAACCTCTCGGCCATGTGGATTGTCGCGTTGTAGTAGGGTACTAGATCTTCATGCCTGACCTCATACTCTCCGCGAACCTGGCTGACGATGAGTTTTGGAGTCACCGTACGCCTCGAGATTTTTAACGCCAATCTCATCGGCGAATTGCATCCCAATCAAAAGAGCGTTGTATTCCGCCACATTGTTGGAACAGGGCTCGTTAACGAGATAGCTCGGGGAATCACGTAATTTTTGTGGGGAGACGAGTACCACTCCTACCCCCGCTACTGTGTGTCCCTTCGGGCTTGCCCTTGATGCACCGTCGAAGAAAAGTTGCCATACTTGACTTTCGAACGATGTCTGAGCTAGGCAGACTTCGGCGACCTCATCTGGGAGATCCTCGTAGAGTTTGGCTGCCCTGGGATCTGGGTGTTCAGCTAAGAAGTCCGCCACCGCTTGTCCCTTAATAGCCTTTTGTGGCAGAAAATGCATCTCATATTGTGATAGCAATATGGCCCATTTTGCCAGCCGGCCATTTAGTGAAGAAGGCTTTGTCATAAGTAACCTCAGGGGGTTGACTTTGGATATGACATTTATGGTTTGGCCCACCAGATAGTGTCGCATTTTCTGAATAGCGAACACCAGTGCATTCCTTCTTCTCGATCGGGTTGTACCGATGTTCGGCTCCGATCATCGTTCTACTTAGGTAGTAGATTGCTTGTTCTCGCCCCTGGTCATAATTCTGAGCTAGTAGAGCTCCCAAAGAATGATCCATTGATCGGACGTACACCAGGAAAGGCTTTCCGGATACCGGAGCCGCCAGGACTGGTGGTTGGGTGAGGTAGTGCTTGATCTCCTCAAATGCTTGCTGGCAAGCGTCGTCCCAAATGAACGAAACGCCCTTCTTCATCAGCTTAGCGAAGGGTTGGCATCTCCCGGAGAGATTTGAAATGAATCTGCGGATGTATGCCAATCGTCCTTGTAATCCTCTGAGCTCCTTGAGGCTTCTGGGGGGTTGCATCTCTTGGATAGCACGGACTTTCTCTCCGGATCCAAATGGATTCCTGTGGAAGTCACAACAAACCCTAGGAATTTGCCACTGGCTACCCCCAGGAAGGACTTGGTGGGGTTCATCTTCAATTGATGAGCCCGCATGATGTCGAAGACCACCCTCAGGTCTGCTATGTGATCACCTTTAGTGTGGCTTTTCACCGCGATGTCGTCGACATAACATTCCACCGTTTTGCGTATCTGCCGATGGAAAATGGCATTCATGGCCCTTTGGTAGGTTGCCCCTGCATTTTTCAGACCGAAGGGCATGACGGTGTAGCAATATACCCCTAGAGGTGTCCGAAGGAGGTGTGCTTTTCGTCATCGGGATACATCTTGATTTGATTATATCCTGAGAACCCATCCATAAAGGACATTCGCTCGAATCCACAAGTATTGTCAATCATGACATCTGTGATTGGCAATGGAATTCGTCTTTGGGGCAGGCCTCGTTTAGATCACGGAAGTCGATGCAGATCCGGATCTTCCCGTTCTTCTTGGCGACGGGGACGATGTTGGCTACCCAATCGGGATGCTGTTCCTCCCTGATAAAGCCGGAGTCAATAAGCTTCCTGACTTCTGATTGGATTGCCTCCATTATCTCTGGACGGAACCGTCGCTGCTGTTGTTTAACAGGCTTCATGTCCGGATTGATGTTGAGGCGATGCATAGCCACTTGAGGATCAAGTCCAGGCATGTCCTCATAATTCCAGGCGAAGACATCTATATACTCTTGTACAAGAGATATTAAATCCTTCTTCTCTGGAGGCGACAGGCCGTCACTTATGAAGATGGGTTTAGGATTGTCTTCATCTCCTAGGTTGACTTGAACAACCTCGTCTTCTGTGGGTGGCTCACGCTGTTCAAAGCGGATGTCCCAAAGAGCATTCAAATGTTTGATCCAAGGATCTGTATCAGATTGGATCATTTCTTCATCTTCATCCTCCAGATGGCTTGTCGAAACCATGTTTACTGAAAGCCCTTTGAAGATGTTGCCGACACTGACATCTGATTCCCATGACGACGTGTCTGATGAGCAGTCATGACTTGACAGTCTCTCCGAATCAGAGGCTGATGGCACTGGAGTTGATATATAGCCCAACCCCCGGCGCGTCTGATGATAGTAATCAGGGGTTTTCCCTTTCGGTACAAAGGATCGAAGCAGTGTTCTTCTTCCTTTTCTGAAGTTCAACCCAGGCCTGTTGGTTAGATCATACCCCATGCGCTTCATCATCCTGAGCGTTCTCGGTTCATAATGATCGAACTGAGGGGATTCATCATCCTCACCTTCCGATTCTTCGTGGGGCATTGGTTCAGATGCGATTCGCCCAAAAAGTATTGGTCTTTGGCCTTTTCGTCTGGCTGGAACCATGAATACAGACTCTTGCGCGTCTCCATTATCCTGGTACGTCCCGAAGGATGATTTCACCGGTACATGCAAAGATGTCAAAGCATCTATTGCCGACCAGAGGTCATCGTCCACGTCGGTAGTGGTATCCGACGGTATTGAATCGGAAACATACACAGGAAAATACGCAAAGTCTAAATCTTCATTAATGTACCAACCCCCTGCATCGTCGGTGGTATCAACATCGAGCTTATTAGTGCTCTTTACAATGGGCTCCAACTCCCACAGGCACTCTTCTTTCTCAGGCTCAATGTCAGCTTCATTACCAGAGTCTGGCTCCTCTGGTTGTGGGGTTTCATTAGTCTCCTCCGGATCCTGATATAAGAGGGAGTCCGTGAAATAATTTTCAACCCCTTTAAACGGATGCCTTTCGGCAATCAACGTTCGGACCTGTCCACTCTCGTCAATGTATTTCATGACTTGGTGGAGAGTAGAGGGAACGATGGAATTGCGTGAATCCATGGTCGTCCCAGCAACAGTTGTAGGAGGTGTCCGCGTCAATGACGTAACACGTCACTTCCGACTTGAGGCTCCCGATCTGGCATTTGAGCTTGATCTTCCCCATTGGGCGGGAGCTGTTGGCATTGAATCCGTAAATAGTCGTCTGGGTAGGGCTCAGACGATGGGTAGGAATGCCTAGAAATTGCATAACCCGGCGAGGTATGATGCTTAGCGCAGACCCTGGGTCTACCTGGATGCGGTTCACCTCGGATGACCCAATATACCCTGTGAAGTATAGGGGTCGGTCATGCTTCCCTTTAACCTGCATGTCGTCTGTTGTGAAGGTGATGCAGGGAGCATTTGGGGAGGCGTGGAGGCAATCCTCTACATCTTCCTCCCTTGGCACACGAGTCATAAAGACTCAGCATTGGCCAAAGCTTCTTGTAGAGCCTCTCTGGTTGACTTTGATAGCCTCAGGAGCTCATACAAGGTAATGCGTGCCGGGATGTTGGCTAATTGAGCCAAGACATCAAAATTGTAAGGTGTCGAGGATCCTTCCGTTACACCTTTTAGAAGAGCCCGAGAAAACCGGTTTCTTTCTGTTTCTCCCCAGGCTGTTTAGAGGAGGGCTTGGCTGGTTCCACGGCTGGTTGCGGAGAAGCCGCTGCTGTCTCGCCGTACTGCTTCAAGTATGCCTGTCCTGAACGGGTCCCCGCCGTAGGTTGGCTGGGCTCTGCGGCCAGGACTATTGTTTCCTCTTCTGAGTCAGTCAGCGAGGGAACATCAGTGTCCGCTTCTCGAGAGGAGGCGCATATCACATGGCAAGATGAAGCCTTCCCTTTGCCTTTGGACTTCCTGTTGGTCACAGTCGTCCATTGTTGCTCGTCGACGAGGTCAGGGTGGACCCACATGATTTCCCCTCGAGGTGTAGGGACGGGTACCAAGCCTTTCTCCTGCTGCTGATGATGGGTCTGTGTTGACCACCCTCAGTTCTCCTTTCGGGACAGAGATCACCCCCACGGGTGTCGGGGGTCGTGTCCCAAACTGGAGAATCGACGTCATGTTGGCCGTCATCTTCTTCTGCTCCGGTCGGAGTTTTAATACCTCCGCGTCAATCAGAGCTTGAAGGATGTCCTTAAAGACGTAGCAGCTTTTGGTAGGATGACCGAGCATCCTGTGGTATAAGCAGTAGGTGGGATTGTCGGTCTTGCCGACTTCCTCCGGGCGCCTAATTTCAGGGAGCTTCAGTCGATTGCTCTTGTTGATAGCTTGAAGAGCGAATCGACGTGTTCCTCCTTGAAGGAATACTGCTTGTTGGGGGGCGTGGCTGGCTTGAAGAGCCACTTGCCCTGCCTGTTTGAGGTTTGGTGGGAGATTTGGTCTCCGTCGCCAAATTATCCTTCCGCTTCGTCTGGAGGGAGGTGTCTGGTGCACGCCTTGTCGACCTCTCTGGCCTGGGCTTGCCTTCTTCCGCTCTGACGCGGGCGACAATCTCCTCAGCCTGTTCACCTTGCTGGACTAATTGTTTCCAGGTGCGGCTTTCAGCAACTCCTATTTGAGCAAGGAGTGAGGTTTGGAGATTATGGCGACATGTTTCCACCAGGGTGGCCTGGGTCATGCCGCTTGGACATCGGAGTGCCATGTTCCGAAATCTTTCTACGAAAGACTTGACGGACTCTCCCTTTCGCTATTTTGTAGCTAAAAGGGTAGGCATTGTGACCTCCGAATCATCTTCGAAGAAGCGTGTCAGAAAACAACTTCTCCAAGTCGCCCCAGTTCTTGATTGAACCTTCTGGGAGCTTCATGAACCATTCAAGGCCACCCTTTCAGGGTGCTGATGAACAGTCCGCCAGGATGGCATCGTTATCTACCACATTCCCGGTCTGGGATTTGAAGTAGTAGATGTGCTGGTTAGGTGACCCCTTCCCGTCAAATGCTTGGAGAGTTGGAGCCTTGAACTTAGGAGGGTACGGGACTAAGTCCCACTCGGCCGGCCGGATAGGGCCGGACTACTCCAGCTTCTTGGAGGCCTTTACGGTTGGTAAGGGCCTCGAGCCTGCTCCAGTTGACTCATTCTTTTAGCATGAGCCTTTCCCGGGGTCTGGTCACTTCTTGCCTGCGACGAGGGCTTGGACACATCCGAGGTAGATCGTCGTGTCTCGTCAGAAGATTCGGAGGGTGGGCTTCCTCCCTTTCTCCCTTTCCCCTTCGTCGTCTAGGAGGAATCTCGCTCTTTCTTCAAGCAATTTCTCAAGCATATGCTTGAGGGAGTCAATGGATCTCTGTTGAGAGGCGATTATATCCATCTGGTGCTTCTGCGTCTGCTCTAAACGCCTGGTCGTCTCCTCAGGAGTCGGCCATGTAGGCGGAAGCCTCCTTCTCGACGAAGAAGAGTTTGAAGCCTGCGACTCCACTATAGCGGAGTGAGAACCACCCATTCTAATGCCGCGGGCTAAGGCATTATAGTCAATTGGGGGATGGCCCTGTCCGGGTGCGAGTGTGTTGATACACCCCCTCCGGTTCAGAGTCAGATTCCTCTGAGTTGACCATTAGTTGTTTTCCCTTGCTTCTGCTAGTCATGTTTGCAGTAAGCTCCGGGTATTCAACATCTGAGAAGGTTCTCCTCCTGTGGGAGCGTCTTCTCTTGGCTGACGGGGGAATCAGGGTCAGCTGTCTAATTAAAGACGGCTGGTGCACGCCTGACTCGCAATGGCATCCAGAGAGCATCTGGATGAGCTGTTGACAGCAGCATGGAGAAGTGGTCTGATTGGCACTCCTTTTCCTTGTCAAATAATCCCTCAAATCTGTGGGAGGGGGATTAAAGAGACTGGTCTCGCAACGTCGACGACGGGAGACAGTCATGTGCTGTTCAGCCTGGACACAGGTTTCAGAAACGCGGCTGTTGCGTCGCGGCTGCGTCACGCGTCTGGCGTCTCTGTTGATATGAGACGCGACTTTCGCGTTGCTGTCTGCTGCGTTGGAGCAGAGAGACTTGGGAGAGAGTGGGCTGCTGGGCCCCACGCCTGTGGGCGCGTGCTTCCTGCGTTTGACGAGACGCGGAAGCTTCGCTTTGGCGTTTGGCAAGTTGGTCTCCAGAAGGCCCAACTTGGGGAGTCTCGCGTTTGGGTCGCCAAACGCGGATCTCTCGCACTGGACGAGGTGCGGGCAAGGCATCGGATCGTACGCTGCATTCAACCCCAGTCAGAAAACCAACGGTTCCGACCGAGTGTTTACGCGCGCGTCTTCTCTGTCGACGCTCGCATTCCGATTGCGCCGTGGAGGAAGAGAGAAGCCAACAACTTCCTGGTTTGTAGAACCAGGGGTGTTTGCCACGCGGGTCTCCTGAGAGCGCTGACGCGGGCGTTCTGTGCGACACGGTCGATCGCACCAGTAGATGTGCCGGGGACCACGCGGGCCTTCAGAGAGGCGTTGGCGCGTGTGTTCTGCGCGACGCGGTTGATCGCAGCAGAGGAGTCTGAGGTTACGCGGGCCTTCTGGGAGGCGTCGGCGCGTGAACCAAACTTGGCACAGTGGGCAGCAGGAGCACCCGACAGAGCCTCAGATTGGGCTTCAGGGGGCTGTCCACTTGAGACCCTGCGGCAGACGCGGGTCTTTGGGCTCTTGGAGCCAGAAGAGAGGAACTCTTCATACTTCGCCTGGTCGAACTCGACGACGAGGGATTCGACCATTTTCCCCTTACGGAGAACGTCATCTTGCACCACGGTGCGCTCGTCAGTAACGAAGGTAGTCCCCAGCGGAGTCACCATCTCTTGTAGGGGCTGGAAAATCTGGTGGTCGGAGAAGTGGTTTTAGCTGTAAAAGATTTCCTTGATTCAAGCGAAACGATTACACCAAAAGAACTACTCTTCCCTCTTTTCCAGTTACAAGGGAGGGAGGATGTCTGAATCTTCCCTTTGTTTAAAGCTGGGTTCTTCGTGTGGCGATGGAGAGTGAATCTTGTTCTCCGTTGACCAGATGACCGTTCTGGACCGTCGTGGGTCTTCTCTTCGTCGGTAGAAAGAGTAACTCAGCTCTCTACCAAAACTCTCAAAGAGGAGGTAGGCGAAGAGCGGCTAGTACTCAGTAAGCTCGCTGAAGAGTCGTGCTTCCCTCTTGATGATCCTCTTGCCTGGATTCGATCGATTTTATGATGCCTTATCTCAAAGCTCTCTCCTTCAAAACTCCGATCTCTCCT